>JAACNH010000016.1:27500-308779 GCA_019447015.1 Hymenochirus boettgeri | reverse complement strand
TCAGATAGAGATTGTGTCACATATAGCATTATGGCAACTCACACCATCCCTATCCTGCCCATATCCAAATTTCTTATCTCGTGTCACATAGCATATGGCAGCTCCACACTGAGATGGAGATATGGATATAAGCAGATAGATTGTGTCACAATATAGCAGTATGGCAACTTCACACCATCCCTATCCTGCCCACATCCAAATTTCTATCTCTGGTGTCACATGCGCAACCGTCTCTATTATCAGGATATAGACAGGATAGAGATGGTGTGTGGAGCTACAATCTGAGATAGAAATAGGGATATAGGCAGGACAGAGTGTGGAGCTGCCATCTGTGTGGCAATAGTGGCAGCCTTTTTCCAGACAGTGCCACTGGGTAGGTGTAAGGACTTGAGCATGGAGAATAGGGTGAAATATAATCAGATCAATACGAATAAAAAACATTTTGAAATACGTTACGATCCAGTCTGTTGGGCTGGCTTAAAGGGTATGTTATATTTACCAGTCTGTGCCTTGTGTATTTACATATGACAGTATGTATGTATGTATGTATGTGTGTTAACATATGACTGTATGTATGTGAGTTTACATATGACTGTATGTATGTGTGTTTACATATGACTGTATGTATGTGTTTTACATATGACTATGTAGGTGTGTTACATATGACTATGTATTGTGTGTTTACATATGACAGTATGTATGTATATATTTGAGGTTGCATAAAGAACTACGTCCATCCGTCCAACCCATGTGTGTTTCAATATACTGTATGTATGTGTGTTTACATATGACTATGTATGTTTATATATGACAGTATGTAGTATGTGTTTACATATGACAGTATGCATGTATTGTAGATTATTGAGGTTGAATAAAGACATACGTCCATCCAGTCCAACCAATGTGTGCTACATATGACTGTATTGTAGTGTGGTTACATATACTATGTATGTATGTGTTTATTTATGACACTATGCATGATGTATAGTATTTGAGGTTGAATAAAGACATACATCCATCCAGTCCAACCCATGTGTGTTTAAATATGACTGTATGTAGTGTGTTTACATATGACTATTATGTGTGTTTACATATGACTATGTATTGTGTTTCATATGACTATGCATGTGTGTTTACATATGACTATGTATGTGTGTTACATATGACTATGTATGTGTGTTTACATATGACTATGTATGTGTTTACATATGACTATGATGTGTGGTTTACATATGACTTGTATGTTGTAGATGGTTGTTTGTTTACATATGACATGTATGTGTAGGGTAAGGACTTGAGCATGGAGAATAGGGTGAATATATCATAGTCAATACGAATAAAAACACATTTTGAAATACGTTACGATCCAGTCTGTGTGGGCTTGGCTTAAAGGTATGTTATATTTACCAGTCTGTGCCTTGTGTATTTCATATGAATATGTATGTATGTATGTATGTGTGTTAACATATGACTGATTATGTGAGTTTACATATGACTGTATGTATGTGTTTACATGATGAGCTTGTATGTATGTTGTTTACATATGACTATGTATGTGTGTTTACATATGACTATGTATGTGTGTGTGTTTACATATGACAGTATGTATGTATAGTATTTGAGGTTGCATAAAGACATACGTCCATCCAGTCCAACCCATGTGTGTTTACATATGACTGTATGTATGTGTGTTTACATATAACTATGTATGTTATATATGACAGTATGTATGTATGTGTTTACATGACAGTATGCATGTATGTATAGTATTTGAGGTTGAATAAAGACATACGTCCATCCAGTCCAACCAATGTGTGCTTACTGACTGTATTATGTGTGTTACATATGACTATGTATGTATGTGTGTTTTTTATGACACTATGCATGTATGTATAGTATTTGAGGTTGAATAAAGACATACATCCATCCAGTCCACCATGTGTTTCCATATGACTGTATGTATGTGTGTTTACATATGACTATGTATGTGTGTTTCATGACTATGTATGTGTGTTTACATATGACTATGTATGTGTGTTTTACATATGACTATGTTGTGTGTTTACATATGACTATGTATGTGTGTTTACATATGGACTATTATGTGTTTCATATGACTATGTATGTGTGTTACTATGACTATGTATTGTGTGTTTACATATGACGATTTATGTGTGTTTACATATGACTATATGTATAGTGTGTGTTTACATATGACTATGTATGTGTGTTTACATATGACTATGTATGTGTGTTTACATATGACTATGTATGTGTGTTTACATATGACTATGTATGTGTGTTTACCCATTTTAAATTACTTGGCATAAAAATAATAAATAATAACTTTTAAGAATCAGTGACCGTTAAAGGGGAGTTATTGGGGATAATCACATCCCTTTAATGCCAAATAACACGCACACAGAAGAGAAACGTGTGTCCAGCTGTTGCCATGGGGATTTTATTAGATAACATTCGATTTCTGTATTGGTTCCCATAATGATCTAAGGCAGTTTGGGACTTGACTATTACATTCTCGTATCTGATTGGATCTTACCATCCGCCAGCGTATCCAATAGGAGGTGAGAAAGTTTTGTAGCGGCAGTGAAATAAGGATTGCCTGGGTCTTGATGATTGGTCCAGGTGGTTTTATGCCAGTCGGCAGAAGGACGTGGAAGCGTTGTGTGTGTGTGGCAAACCTTAGCGGCAGATTGGCTGCCTGGTTAGCGCGTGAGGGATACACCAGAGGAACCTGTAGGTGCAAAAGCCTGGCGCCCTTAGCCCCACCTCTAAACACAGACCACCCCCTAAACCACACCCATTTGATTGACAGTCGCCCCCTCCAACCACCGGCGCCTCAAGGTCTTCAAGGCGGGGATTTGGTCACATGAAACTCTCCACCACTTTCCCTCTACAGTGGGCGCATGTACCGGACTGGTGTCCAAGGCTGTCACCTCCAATTCATATTTCCCCGAGCCCCCCGGAACGCCGGCGACCCTCCTCACAGGCACGGCGGTTGTGGATATACGGAGGACCCTGTGCCCAGAGAGGCCACGTCATTATCTTTTCCCCGATTTGGCACCGGCAAACCCTCCTGATCTCCCGCCGGAGTGGATGGTGAAGAGACCGTAGATGATGGGTCCAGGCAAGTGTGGAAGAGGCCGAAGAGGAAGAGGATTGACAGAGGGAAGGGGGGACTTTCTCCTGAATTAAGCATTTCCGGGGAAAACCAATACCAGATCCCCAGGAGGTAGTAAGGGGTCCAACACACGATAAAGGTCAAGACTATGAGCAGAGACATCTTCAGGGTCCTTATCCGGACCCGCGGGATGTAATCGGATGAACGCCGGAGGTCGAACTCTTTGGAGGAAACTATGGAAAAAAAAAAGATTTATTATAAAATGTCATTTCATTGTTCATCTTCCCCTATTATAGGACTTGGACAGATATTACAGGCAATGCAAATGGGGACATGCCCCTCCCATTCTACCCATACTGCTTGCATTTTGCACTCCCCTCTTGTAACCACGACCCGCCAATCAAAATGAACTGTGTCATCATATGTTAGTGTTAGTTCCAGTTATAGTTTTAGCTGTCATCAGTTTACAGGTTTAGCTGTTCATCAGTTATAATCAGTGTTTAGCTGTGCTCAGTATAATCAGTGTTTAGCTGTGTCATCGTTATAAGCAAGTGTTTAGCGTGTCATCGTTTTAATCAGTGTTTAGGCTTTTGTCATCATTATAACGTGGTTTAGTGCTGTGTCATCGTTATAATCAGTGTTTAGCTATGTCATTCGGTTATAATCAGTGTTTAGCTATGGTCATCGGTTTTTAATCAGTGTTTAGCTATGTTATCGGTTATAATCTGTTTAGCTATGTCATCGGTTATAATCGGTGCTTAGCTATGTCATCGTTTAATCCGTGTTTAGCTATGTCATCGGTTATATCCGTGTTTGCTATGTCATCGGTTATAATCAATGTTTGCTATTTCATCGTTTATAATCGGTGTTTAGCTATGTCATCAGTTATAATCGGTGTTTAGCTATGTCATCAGTTATAATCGGTGTTAGTCATATAATCGTGTAGTCTATGTCATCAGTTATAATCTTGTGTTTAGCTATGTCATCAGTTATAATCGGTGTTTAGCGATGTCATCAGTTATAATAATAGTGTTTTGCTATGTCATCAGTTATATAATCAGTGTTTAGCTATGTCATCAGTTATAATAATCAGTGTTAGCTAGTCATCAGTTATAATCGGTGTTAAGCTATGTCATCAGTTATAATCGGTGTTTAGCTATGTCACAGTTATAATCAGGCTTAGCTATGTCATCAGTTTCAGTGTTTAGCTATGTCATCGGTTATAATCAGTGTTTGCTATGTCATCGGTTTAATCATGTTAGCTAAGTGTTTCTTGTCATCAGTTTTATAACGTGTTTAGCTATGTCATCAGTATAATAATCAGTGTTTTGCTATGTCATCAGTTATATAATCAGTGTTTAGCTATGTCATCCTGTAATCTGTGTTTAGCTTGTTATCAGTTATAATCGGTGTTTAGCTATGTTATCCGTTATAATCGGTGTTTAGCTATGTCATCAGTTATAATCAGTTGTTAGCTATGTCATCGGTTATAATCAGTGTTTAGCTATGTCATCGGTTATAATCAGTGTTTAGCTAAGTTTTACTTGTCATCAGTTATAAGCGGTGTTTAGCAATGTCATCAGTTATAATCGGTGTTGTAGCTATGTCATCAGTTATAATTGGTGTTTAGCTATGTAATCAGTTATATCGGTGGTTTAGCTATGTCATCAGTAATAATCAGTGTTTAGCTATGTCATCAGTTATAATCGGTGTTTAGCTATGTCATCTTTTAATCATGTTTAGCTGTGTCTCAGTTATAATCAGTGTTTATCTGTCATCAGTTATAATCAGTGTTTAGCTGTGTCATCAGTTATAATCATGTTTATCTATGTCATCAGCTATAATCAGTGTTAGCTGTGTCATCAGCTATACGTGTTTAGGTTTTGTCATCAGTTATAATCAGTGCTTAGCTATGTCATCCGTTATATCATGCTTAGCTATGTCATCAGTTATAATCAGTGCTTAGCTAGTTCATTCCGTTATACTCAGTGCTTAGCTATGTCATCCGTTATAATCAGTGTTTAGCTATGTCACTATTGATCAATGTGTTAGAGAGAGATCACTATTGGTCAATGTTTTAGAGAGGGATCACTATTGGTCAATGTGTTAAAGAGGGATACTATTGGTCAATGTGTTAAAGAGGGATCACTATGGTCATTGTGTTAAAGAGGGATCACTATTGGTCAATATGTTAGTGAGGGATCACTATTGGTCAATGTGTTAAAGAGGGTCACTATTGGTCATATGTTAGAGAGGGATCACTATTGGTCAATGTGTTAACGAGGGATCACTATTGGTCAAATGTTAGAGAGGGATCACTATTGGTCAATGTGTTAAAGAGGGATCACTATTGGTCAATGTTTAGAGAGGGATCACGTATTGGTCAATGTGTTTAAAGAGGGATCACTATTGGTCAATATGTTAGAGAGGGATCACATTGGTCAATGTGTTAGAGAGGGATCACTATTGGTCAATGTTGTTAGAGAGGGATCACTATTGGTCAATTTGTTAGAGGGATCACTATTGGTCAATATGTTAGAGAGGATCACTATTGGTCAATGTGTTAGAGAGGGATCACTATTGGTCAATGTGTTAGAGAGGGATCACTATTGTCAATATGTTAGAGGGGATCACTATTGGTCATTTAGGAGGGATCACTATTGGTCAATGTGTTACGAGGGATCACTATTGGTCAATTTCATAGGATTTCTTTTATTTTTAACATCTTGCCTTTATTGTTTTATATACAAATCCCTAAATGTTATAGAAGTGTGTATAGAGATTTTATATCAGCTAAACATACACCCCATATTTCCCACTTTTGCTAGTATATACATATATATTTATATACGGGAGCTGCCATATTGTTTTCTTTACTGGGCACACTCACCGCAGCCTCCTTCATCTTGTGTGATATCTCCAGCAGGATGCGTGTATAGCAGGACACCATGATGAGTAGAGGCAGGAGGAAGAGCCAGAAGAATGTAAACATGTTATAAATGTTTCCTGCCAATGCTCCCGGAAGCTTCCTACTGTAGCACACTAACAAAATGCACGGGTCCGACCTGCTCACGGTGTGGAATATAAACAGCTGCAAGGAACAAGGATAATTCAATGAAAGGGTTAACACACTCAATCTGAACATGATGAAGTTAATGTTGTGGTTTGGGTGCACTATATTTGTCTATCCCCTAAATAAGTGTAACGACCATAGTACGTTATGTAATATCAGCTTAGCAAAGGTTTGTATGTATTATATGTATGTATAATTTTATTTATAAAGCCCCACTTGGGTACATTAAAAGGCTTTTATAAAAACAGCACAACGAAAGCAATGTTTCATGTATTTTGTTGTCTTATTCTTAGCCAGCAAACGTAGAATTATTTATATTTTTGTTCCCACAATGTATTAACATTCGCAAAGTGTTAAGGGTAACTGCTGATAAGGCGCTTGATCTGGCATCGTTGATAATCTGGGTCAGATGACTGAACGCCCATACCTCAGGGGTGTTCCTAGGGATTTTGACACACTGAAACAACTTTAAATCCGCCTATCGTAGACGGAATCGGGCATGACTTCATCAGGGAACATAGGCGTGGCTTGTGGAGTGGTGGTGGTGGGCTGACTAACACTGACTGGAGGCTGACTTAAAACTGATTGGTGGACTGTGATGAAATGCAGTATTGCAGGAAAAAATTTTTTTAAACTGCCTTTTAAGTGTTCTCAGCAATGTTTCAGTTTGCTTCATGGTAAGGGCGCCCCTGCATACACTTCCAATAATCGAACAAATGGCATTTTGTACACATACAGGGATTCAATAAAAGTTCTTATCGTTTAAAATGGTGCTAATTTTGACCCAACCAATCAGATTTAGCTTTCAAATGTAAATAAGATCTGATTGGTTGGGCAAAATTAGCACCATTTACACGATAAGAACTTTTATTGAATACCCTGATTGTGTGTACGGGGCTTAAAAAACCCTATGTATCACCCCAATCAAGCGTGTAATATGGCACTAGGCAGGCATATGTAACAACAGTTTTGGTAAAATTACATTGGTCTAACCATCATCCTGAGCTGATAACTGGATGTCTAGTCACCGCGGCTCGTCTTAACTTGGTGGCGATCCAGTTACAAAAGGAAACGTACCTGTGGAATCGCCAGCAAGAAGCTCAAAACCCAGGCTACGCAGAGCATGACCTTATTCTCTTCTTGGCGTTCCCGATCCCAATGGGTTCAACACGGCCGCCTGGCGATCCAAGCTGATCACAACGGTAACGAAGGCAGAGGAATACATAGCCACCAGCTTGAGGAACATCAGGATCCGACAGGCAAGTCTCCGGCGTACCACTGGACGGTGACATTCCACACTGCGTTCCATCGCATGATGATCAACGTGATAAACAGGTCAGCGGTGACCAAGTTGATGATGAGGATGCGGATATGAACTTCTTCCTGTATTTGTGGGGTGATTGTCCACAAGGCTGCCACGTTTGAAGCAGGTGGAACAGATAAAGATGACGCAGGTAATGGCCACCCGTATCTTCGCCGCCGTGGAGAAGGTCGGTTAGCACAAACTCATGTCATTGAGTATAGAGTGATGTTGGGCCCATTGGGCTTCTCCAACTCATGGATACGGAAACAAGTCCGGTTCAACGCACAAGATACTCGAGATGCGTTCTCCTCATCCATGGCACCTCAAACCCTGGGGTTCTTCATTCCAAAATGTCACCAACGATAATAGTAGAAATCCCAAAATGTCACCGAATGAAACCGCATCTCAAAGACCCTAAAAGATGTCTCAGCAACACTCTCCAGAAGTCCAAGGACCTCTCCTTGCCCTCGATTCCTCATTATGTCTAATGATCGATCAGCTTCTAATGACCAGCAGAGAGAATTACTACAGTCAACCCCAACCAGATATGGAGTCTCTAGGATTTCTAGAAACCGACTTGTTCTCTCGATATGACCTGCAGTGCCGATAAACGAATATTGAAACTGGTTACAAAATATTATCACAAAGAGATTGTAGTCAGTGTGATTGCCTTGTCCTTTGTAATGAGAGATTGTGTGCAATGACATAGTCTACAACCTTATTTATCTTTTACAGCCTTCATCCATGATGGACCCCCCTGAAAAAAAACAACAAAACAGGCGTCAGAATTGATAAATCCCCCCATTGTTCTATCAAAGCTCTCAGGAAAATAATTAACTGTATCTGGACGTCATTGGAAAAGCATTTAACCAAGAATACAATGTAAGGAAGTTTTTTAATAAGAGAAGCACAGTGACAGCCATAAAGCATGAAATATGAGATTCGTATGGACTGAGAATGGAAATATTCATTCTCCCAGATGTTCCAGATCATTAACTGAATAACCTCCCCTGATTGGTCCATTTTTACCTCCCTTTATTTTAATCAAAATTGTTTCCCATATAAAGTGAAACATTAATAAAAATCTCACATATCTTACTATGAAGTATTAATTTTATTATAAGGGGTGGGGGATGTACTATGATGGATCAGGTTAGGAGTTATTAATGTTTATTATAAGGGGGTGGGGGTGTACTATGATTGGATCAGGTTAGAGTTATTATGTTATATAAGGGTGGGGGATGTACTATGATTGGATCAGGTAGGAGTTATTAATGTTTATTATAAGGGGGTGTGGGATGTACATGATGGTCAGGTTAGGATTCTATGTTTATTTAAGGGTGGGGATACTATGATTGGATCAGGTTTGGAGATATTAGTTTATTAAGGGGGTGGGGATGTACTATAATTGGATCAGGTTAGGAGTATAATGTTTATTATAAAGGGGGTGGGGGATGTACTATGATTGGATCAGTTAGGAGATTAATGTTTATTAATAGGGGGGTGGGATGTACTATGATGGATCAGGTTTGGAGGTTTATTCAGTTTATTATAAGGGGGGTGTGGGGATGTACTATGATTGGACCAGGTTAGGAGTTTATTAATGTTTATTATAAGGGGGGGGGATGTACTATGATGTGATCAGGTTAGGAGTTATTAATGTTTATTAATAAGGGGTGGGGGCATGTACTATGATCTCAGGTTAGGAGTTATTAATGGTTATTATAAGGGGGTGGGGTGTACTATGATTGGAATCAGGTTAGGTTTTAATGTTTATTTATAAGGGTGGGGGATGTACTATGATGGATCAGGTTAGGAGTTATTAATGTTTATTATAAGGGGTGGGGGATGTACTATGATCGATCAGGTTAGGAGTTATTAATGTTTATTATAAGGGGTGGGGGAATGTACTAGTGATTGGATCAGGTTAGGAGTTTATTAATGTTTATATAAGGGGTGGGGGATGTACTATGATGGATCAGGTTAGGAGTTTATTAAGGTTTATAAAGGGGTGGGGATGTACTATGATTGATCAGGTTAGGAGTTATTAATGTTATATAGGGGTGGGGGATGTACTATGATGATCAGGTTTGGGAGTTATTAATGTTATTATAGGGGTGGGGGATGTACTATGATTGGATCAGGTTAGGAGTTATTAATGTTTATTATAAGGGGGTGGGGGATGTATATGATTGGATCAGGTTAGATTATTAATTTTATTATAAGGGGTGGGGGATTTACTAGATGGATCAGGTTAGGAGTTATTATGTTATTAAATGGGGTGGGGGATTTTACTATGATGTGATCAGGTTAGGAGTTATTAATGTTATTATAAGGGGGGTGGGATGTTACTATGATTGGATCAGGTTAGGATTATTAATGTTATTATAAGGGGTGGGGGAGGTACTATGATTGATCAGTTAGGAGTTATTATGTTTATTATAAGGGGGTGGGGGGATGTACTATGATTGGATCAGGTTAGGAGTTATTAATGTTATTATAAGGGGTGGGGATGTACTATGATTGGATCAGGTTAGGAGTTATTAATGTTATTATAAGGGGAGGGGGATGTACTATGATTGGATCAGTTAGGAGTTATTAATGTTTATTATAAGGGGGTGGGGGATGTTCTTTGATGGATCAGGTTAGGAGTTATTAATGTTTATTATAAGGGGGGGGGGTGGGATGTACTATGATTGGATCGGTAGGGAGTATTAATGTTTATTATAAGGGGGGTGGGGGATGTACTGTGATTGGATCAGGTTAGGAGTTATTAATGTTTATTAAAGGGGGTGGGGGATGTACTGTGGATTGGATCAGGTTAGGAGTTAAAATGTTTATTATAAGGGGGTGGGGATAGCTATGATTGGATCAGGTAGAGTTATAATGTTTATTATAAGGGGGTGGGGGATGTACTATGATTGGATCAGGTTAGGAGTTATAATGTTTATTATAAGGGGGGTGGGGATGTACTATATTGGATCAGGTTAGGAGTTATTTAATGTTTATTAAAGGGGGTGGGGGTGTCTATGATTGGATCAGGTTGGAAATTTAAGTTTATTATAAGGGGTGGGGATGTACTATGATTGGATCAGGTTAGGAATATTAATGTTTATTATAGGGTGGGGGGATGTACTATGATTGTATCAGGTTAGGATTATTAAGGTTATTATAAGGGGGTGGGGGATGTACTGTGATTGGATCAGGTTAGGAAGTTATTAATGTTTATTATAAAGGGGAGGGGATGGTACGTAATGATTGGATGATAGGTTTAGGAGTTATTAATGTTTATTATAAGGGGGGGGATTACTATATTGGATCAGGTTAGGAGTTATATGTTATTATAGGGGGGTGGGGGATTGTACCTAGATTGGATCAGGTTTAGGAGTTATTAATGTTTATTTAAGGGGTGGGGGATGTACTATGATTGGAGCATGTTAGGAGTTATTAATGTTATTATAAGGGGGTGGGGGATGTACATGATTGGATCAGTTAGGGTTACTTAATGTTTATTATAAGGGGTGGGGGATGTACTAATGATTGGATCAGGTTTAGGAGTTATTATGTTTTTTTTTAGGGTTGGGGGATGTACTATGATTGGATCAGGTTAGGAGTTATTAATGTTTATTATAAGGGGGGGGGGATTACTATGTGGATCATGTTTAGGAATTATTCATGTTTATTAAAGGGTGTGGGGGATGTACTATGATTGGATCAGGTTAGAGTTATTAATGTTTATTAGAGGGGTGGGGGATGTACTATGATGGATCAGGTTAGGAGTTATAATGTTATTATAAGGGGTGGGGGATGTACTTGATTGGATCAGGTTGAGGAGTTATTATTTTATTATAGAAGGGGTGGGGGATGTACTGTGATTGGATCAGGTTAGGAGTTATTAATGTTTATTATAAGGGTGGGGGAAGGTACTAGATTGGATCAGTTAGGAGTATTAATGTTTATTATAAGGGGGTGGGGATGTACTATGATTGGATCAGGTTTAGGAGGTTATAATGTTTATTATAAGGGGTGGGGGATGTACTATGATTGGAATCAGTTAGGAGTTATTAATGTTTTTATAAGGGGTGGGGGATGTACTATGATTGGATCAGGTTAGGAGTTATTAATGTTATTATAAGGGTGGGGATGTACAGATTGGATCAGTAGGTTATTGGTTTATTATAAGGGGGGGGGAGTACTATGATTGGATCAGGTTAGGAGTTATTAATGTTTATTATAAGGGGTGGGGGATGTACTATGATTGGATCAGGTTAGGAGTTATTAATGTTTATTATAAGGGGGGGGGATGTACTATGATTGGATCAGGTTAGAGTTATTAATGTTTATTATAGGGGGGTGGGGATGTACTATGATTGGATCAGGTTAGGAGTTATTCATGTTTATTATAAGGGGTGGGGATGTACTATGATCGGATCAGGTTAGGAGTTATTAATGATTATTATAAGGGGTGGGGGATGTACTATGATCGGATCAGGTTAGGAGTTATTAATGTTATTATAAGGGGTGGGGGATGTACTGTGATCGGGATCAGGTTAGGAGTTTTATTATGTTTATTATAAGGGGTGGGGGATTTACTGTGATTGGATCAGGTTAGGAGTTATATGTTTATTATAGGGGTGGGGGATGACTGTGATTGATCAGTTAGAGTTATTCATGTTTATTCTAAGGGGTGGGGATGTACTATGATTGGATCAGGTTAGGAGTTATTCATGTTTTATTATAGGGGGGGTGGGGGATGTACTATGATTGGATCAGGTTTGGACAGGTAGAGTTATTCATGGTTATTATAAGGGTGGGGGATGTACTATGATTGATCAGGTTAGGAGTTTTAATGTTTATTATAGGGGTGGGGGATGTTGTGATTGGATCAGGTTAAGAGTTTATTAATGTTTATTATAAGGGGGGGGGATGTACTATGATTGGATCAGGTTAGGAGTTATTAATGTTTATTATAAGGGGTGGGGATGTACTATGATTGGATCAGGTTAGGAGTTATTAATGTTATTTAAAGGGGGGGGATGTACTATGATTGGATCAGGTTTAGATTTATTTGTTTATTATAGGGGTGGGGGGTGTACTATATTGGATCAGGTTAGGAGTTATAATGTTATTATAAGGGGTGGGGGATGTACTGTGATTGGATCAGGTTAGGAGTTATTAAGTTTATTATAAGGGGTGGGGGATGTGACTATGATTGGATCAGGTTAGGATTATTAATGTTTATTATAAGGGGTGGGGGATGTACTATGATTGGATCAGGTTAGGGTTCATTAATGTTTATTATAAGGGGTGGGGATGTACTATGATTGGATCAGGTTAGGAGTTTAATGTTTATTATAAGGGGGTGGGGGATGTACTATGATTGGATCAGGTTAGGATATTAATGTTTATTATAGGGGTGGGGGATGTACTATGATGGATCAGGTGTAGGAGTTATTAATGTTATTATAAGGGGGTGGGGGATGTACTATGATTGGATCAGGTTAGGAGTTATTAATGTTATTTATAAGGGGGTGGGGGATGTACTATGATTGGATCAGGTTAGGGGTTATTAATGTTTATTTAAGGGTGGGGGATGTACTATGATTGGATCAGTTAGGAGTTTTAATGTTTATTATAAGGGGGGTGGGGATGTACTATGATTGGGATCAGTTGGAGTTATTCATGTTTATTATAAGGGGTGGGGAGTGTACTATGATCGGATCAGGTTAGGAGTATTAATGATTATTATAAGGGGTGGGGGATTACTATGATCGGATCAGGTTAGGAGTTTAATGTTTATTATAGGGGTGGGGGTGTACTATGATGGATCAGGTTAGGAGTTATTACTGTTTATTATAAGGGGAGGGGGATGTACTATGATTGGATACGTTAGGGTTATTAATGTTTATTAAAGGGGTGGGGGATGTACTATGATTGGATCAGGTTAGGAGTTATTAATGTTTAATTATAGGGAGGGGGCTTTACTATGATTGGATCAGGTTAGGGTATTAATGTTTTAAGGGGTGGGGGATGTACATGATTGGATCAGGTTAGGTTATTAATGTTATTATAAGGGGTGGGGGATGTACTATGATTGGATCAGGTTAGAGGTATTTAATGTTTATTATAAGGGGTTGGGGATGTACTAGGATGGATCAGTTTAGGAGTTATTAATGGTTATTATAAGGGGTGGGGGCTGTACTATGATCGATCAGGTTGGAGTTATTAATGTTTATTATAGGGGTGGGGGATGTACTATGATCGGATCAGTTAGGAGTATTAATGTTTATTATAAGGGTGGGGATGTACTATGATGATCACGGTTAGGAGTTATTAATGTTTATTATAAGGGGGGTGGGGGATTACTATGATTGGGATCAGGTTAGGTTTATTAATGTTTATAAGGGGTGGGGGATGTACTATGTATTGGATCAGGTTAGGAGTTATAATGATTATTTATAGGGGGGGGGATTACTATGATGGATCAGGTTAGGAGTCATTCATGTTTATTATAGGGGTGGGGGGTGTACTATGATTGGATCAGGTTATGAGTTATTAATGTTTATTATAAGGGGGTGGTGGGATGTACTGTGATTGATCAGGTTAGGAGTTATTAATGTTATTATAGGGGGTGGGGATGTTACTATTGATTGGATAGGTTAGGAGTTATTATGTTTATTAAGGGGTGGTGGGTATTCTATGATTGGATCAGGTTGGAGTTATTAATGTTATTATAAGGGTGGGGGATGTACTATGATTGGATCAGTTTAGGAGTTATTAATGTTATATAAGGGGGTGGGGGATGTACTTGATTGGATCAGGTTAGGAGTTTTATGTTTATTTAAGGGGTGTGGGGATGTACTATGATTGGATCAGGTTAGGAGTATTAATGTTTATTATAAGGGGTGGGGGATGTACTGTGATTGATCAGGTTAGGAGTTTAAGTTTATATAGGGTGGGGGATGTCATGATTGGATCAGGTTAGGAGTTATTAATTTTATTATAAGGGGGGGGATGTACTATGATTGGATCAGTTAGGAGATATTAATGTTTATTAAAGGGGGTGGGGGATGTACTATGATCGGATTCAGGTTAGGATTTATTAATGTTTATTATAGGGGTGGGGGATGTACTATGATTGGATCAGGTTAGGAGATATTAATGTGTTATTTATAAGGGGTGGGGGATGTACATGATGGATCAGGTTAGGTAGTTATAATGTTTATTATAAGGGTGGGGGATTGTACTATGATTGGATCAGGTTAGGGAGATATAATGTTTATTATAAGGGGTTGGGGATGTGACTATGATTGGATCAGGTTAGGAGATATTAATGTTTATTATAATGGTTGGAATGTACTATGATTGGATCAGGTTAGAGTTATTAATGTTTATTATAAGGGGGGGGTTTAACTATGATTGGATCAGGTTAGGAGTTATTCATGTTTTATTATAGGGGTGGGGGATGTACTATGATTGGATCAGGTAGGATTATTAATGTTATTATAAGGGGGTGGGGGATGTACTATGATGGATCAGGTTAGGAGTTATTAATGTTTATTATAAGGGGTGGGGGAGTTACTATGATTGGAATAGGTTAGTTATTAATGTTTATTATAAGGGGGGGGGATGTACTATGATTGGATCAGGTTAGAGTTATTAATGTTATTATAAGGGGGGTGGGGGAGTACTATGATCGGATCAGGTTTAGGAGTTATTAATGTTATTATAAGGGGTGGTGGACTTATATCCATATCTCCATCTCAGTGTGGAGCTGCCATACTGCTATGCGACACAGATAGAGATATGTATATAGGCAGGATAGAGATGGTGTGGAGCTGTCATGCTTCCCCCATGGGGTAGATAATATAGCCCAGTAGCCCTATTAGGCTATTACCTACCCCACGTGCAGTGCATGCATTGGTAGCAGAATGCATCAAGGCATGCTGGGAGTTGTAGTTAAACATCTGAAGTTACAAGGTTTGCCGTCACTGCTATGCAGGTACTGGCCCTAGCAGCCCCCCAAGAGCAGTCCCTATACACAGCAGTGAGACAGAGGGTAACAATGTGGAGAGTCATGTGACTAGCAGGGAGTACACTGTCTCCTGCAATATCAAAACATTGTTACATCTTCAACAAAAATGTTACTCTGTAATTGGAACTCTGTATCTTTAATATGCAACTCATTAAACCCAGTTAGTATTAAATGTAAAGCTAAGATAGGGCAATAGGGCATATTTATCCTAAAATGCTATTTACCCATTATTTTAAATCTGCAGCACCACAGTTATTCCTAAAGGGACACTATACTCATGCAGTATTATATAGTTCTCTGTCTCCTCCCACCTTCTACTCCTTCATTTATTAACATCGGAGACAGAAATAATGTCAGGGGCACCGACTGTGGGTGGAGCCATAGAGCAGTTGGTTACTGCCTGGAAAAGCTTCAACTGCCTGTTCGGTTTCCAGATATTTTATTTATATTATTGTTGCATATTAAATAGAACAAAGCAAAATAAATTAGCAGACTAAAGAGATCTCTATTTTCTACGTTTATTGCCCCAATAAACCCCCGTGTGCTCAGTCTGCCCCATAAAAATCACAACCAGGCACAGGTTGTTTTTAATGACCCCCTTGGTTCACATCCCAATTAGATGTTCTATGTAAATATGAAATATGGAAACGTTTATTAATGTTTCAACCAGCGCTTCTACGATCTGTAATTCATAATACCGGAGAATAAAATAGACCTGCTGGACAGATTTAATCACTGTAAATGCTTTTAAGCATTGGAAATGAATGGGTCCCATGGATTGATTGAGATTAATATTGCCAGGGCAGGAAGACATTGAGTGGTTCATATTGTTCTGTGATGTTCCCAGCACTTACAGAGATGGTAGGTCTCATTTATCAGAAAGATTCCCCTAATAGCGGAACATTAGCAAGAAACTCTTAGAAATGCAAAATGTTACATCATTACTTAGATACAATGTTATATGGATACAAAACATCGTTACATAGATACAATACATCATTACAGATACAGTGATATATAGATACAATACATCATTACATACTGTAGATACATTACAATGTTACATAGCTACAGAGCATCATAGTTACATAGATACAATACATCATAAAATAGATACAATGTAACATAGGTACAGAGCATCATAGTAACAGATACAATACATCATTACATAAATACAATGTTACATAGGTAGAGCATCATAGTTACATAGATATAATACATCATTACACAGATACAATGTTACATAGAAGAGCATCATAGTTACATAGACACAATACATCATTACACAGATACAATGTTACATAGGTACAGTGCATCATAGTTACATAGATACAATACATCATTACATACTGTAGATACAATGTTACATCGGTACAAAGCATCATAGTTACAGATACAATACATCATTACATAGATACAATGTTACATAGGTAGAGTGCATCATAGTTACATAGATACAATACATCATTACACAGATACAATGTTACATAGGTACAGTGCATCATAGTTACATAGATACAATACACCATTACATACTGTAGATATGTTACATAGGTACAAAGCATCATAGTTACAGATACAATACATCTTGTGAAGGTTCTCATCCATCCAGGTCATGGTATATCTGTTGTATTCAATTAGATCAACTGGACTTGAAATTTAGTTGTTGAAGACGTTTCGCTAGTCATCCGACTGGCTTTCTCAATTCAGAATGACTTGTACAAGAATCTGTGGCAATTATGTACCCTGGAAAATCCCAATTAGCATATCACAGCCAGGTGTTAAGGGTGTGATTAGATAGTGGCTAAGAGGTGTTATAGGAACGCCCAGAGTAAGGTGTCAAAACAGCATTGTACATGGCAGACAGTTGGTGTCGAACCCCCCACCTATATTTAGGCTTGGTTTCTGTATTTTAACATAAATGGCCTCCTTAACACCTCTCGTAAACCAGTCACAATCCTTTGCCAATATGTTACCATTAAAATCTTCAAAGGTATGTCCTTTATCCTTAAGATGCAGGTACACATAGAGGGCTAAACGTATCTGGCTCTGTGGGGATAATGTTACATTGGTAAAGCTTTACATTATAACATTATATTACTATACGGGCAGTTACACTCACTGTATCTAAAGTAATAGAACTGTTGGGAATTCACAAAACACCCCGCATCTCAGCCAATCACGGACACTACTGGTCTGGACCCTTATGCTGCTGCTGTGCACGGAAGAGAGACACGGAAGAGCCATGATGGGAAGGAGTATTTTGAGAACCTTTTTCACCTATTGAGATGTAGGTTTTGTGGGGTATTTAATTAAAGGTGAAATATTTGTTTGGGGGTGGACATGCCAGACTCTCAGTCTTGTTAGTTTCCTTGATGTCTGTCCAGTATAGATGTGTCCATGTTGACATTAAATATTGATACGAGATCTATGCAGTGACAGTCACTTTTAATGTCCGTTGTCAATTTACCATCATCGGAATAGACAATAGTGTCCAAACTGGATTAAAACAAAAAAACTGTATTGTAAATTTAAGTTCACCCACAACATCCAGTACTACCTGTGACATGCTGGTCAATTACTTTGCGGCTGGAGTTAGACAAAACGCCGATCAAAAAGGATTATCCGTTTCAGAAAGTTGCAAGGAAAGAAACTTCCATTTAAAAAAATTAGTTTAATCTATTCACTGCTGTTGACATTAGTGAGCTGACATTTCAGGTTCTGTAACGGTCCTTCTTCCCAGAATGCACCACTTCCTTGGAATGTTCCTAACAGTAATTTCTACTGATTGGCTGTTGGGTCAAACATGCTCAGATCTCTACTGAGCAACTGAATTAACCCAGGCGCTGGGTCAAGGGCAAGACCATAACGGTCTCTACTAGGGGTCCTGCAAACAGGAAGTCAGTATATCGGAAGCATTTATTTATACACAGACACAATGCTGAATGGGCAATTTAAGGTCATTAGGATGGAGAAATGCTGATTTTTTCCCCCCTAAAAAGTATATGTATTTGCACTGAACTTTCCCTTTAAGGGCAGTGTAAGCTTTTCATATGGGCCAATCCACACATCTATGTAACAATGCCACATCTTCGTAGTTTTTAAACAAACTTACACTATAAATGGCTGTTCAAAATTGTTACCATATATATTTACTTATTATGGGGCCATGTTTGCCCCCATAGATGTCCTATATGTCTGTCCATAGAGCACATCTTAAAATAGAAAATACTTTCATGGCAATAAATCAGCACTGAGCCCTGTCTAGTGTTTTGTCTTTTAAAATACATTTTCCTTATAAACTAATGTCACAAGATATATTAATATATAGACTTTTTATATTGAATAATTAAAGGGACACTAAACTGAATGGACTTGTCTTTATCCATTTCTATATTTTTAGTAGTCAGGAACTTGATCCGTTTTTGCTCTCAGTGTTTCCCATCACTAGATCTCCTCATGCCCTGTTCAGCTCACTCCTAGTTAGTATGCATGTCTCCTCTCTATGTATCCACCCCCTCGCAAAACTGAGGCACAAATGGAGTGTGGAGCATGTGCAGTGGAGATGATCTGTGCCCCACTACAGCCAATAGCATTCACCCAGTGATTTTGTGTTATAGTGAAAATAAAACTGCTTTGCTATGGGAAGGTAAAAGCACTGGGAACATTAATCACTGCTTGAATCAAGCAAGATTTTTGTTTAGCTTTGAAGGTGTGTGTGTGTGTGTGGGGGGGGGGGGACGACGACGACATTATAAATGATTTCTTAAGGTACAGTGCTACATTGGCAATATCAGTCAATACAGTGCTACATTGGGACTTAAGTAACACAGACAGCAGCTAACGGCAGAATTGGGTTTATCTGTACAGAAAGAGCACAGAGCAACAGATCGTGCATATTCCATTTTCTGATCTTAATTCTGAATCAATTAGCCATGCAATGAAAGAGAAATAAGCTTTTCTTTTATAGAATGGATAGTTTCTACATGAAGTGTGCCAGGGGAGGGGCTGGGTGATTGACAGTTCCGACTAGCTTTGCCCCCCCCTTTAAAAAGTAAAATGCCCAGAGCTAAAAACAAGGGATAGATTAATCCTAATTACTGTGTTATACAGGCATTATGGGTAGGGTATAAAGGTTGGACTAGATGGACGTATGTCTTTATACAACCTCCAATACTATGTTACCTGTAATTTTATAAAGACATTATGGGTAGGGTATAAAGGTTGGACTAGATGGACGTATGTCTTTATACAACCTCCAATACTATTTACTATGTAACTGTTTACAGACATTATGGGTAGGGTATAAAGGTTGGACTAGATGGACATATGTCTTTATACAACCTCCAATACTATGTTACTATGTAACTGTTAACAGACATTATGGGTAGGTATAAAGGGGACTAGATGGACGTATGTCTTTATACAACCTCCAATACTATGTTACTATGTAACTGTATACAGACATTATGGGTAGGGTATAAGGTTGGCTAGATGGACGTATGTCTTTAACACCTCCAATACTATGTTATATGTAACTGTTATACAGACATTATGGGTAGGGTATAAAGGTTGGACTAGATGGACGATGTCTTTATAAAACCTCCAATACTATGTTACATGTAACTGTTATACAGACATTATGGGTAGGGTATAAAGGTTGGACTAGATGGACGTATGTCTTTATACAACCTCCAATACTATGTACTATGTAACTGTTAGTACAGACATTATGGGTAGGGATAAAGGTTGGACTAGATGGACGTATGTCTTTATACAACCTCCAATACTATGTTACTATGTAACTGTTATACAGACATTATGGGTAGGGTATAAAGGTTGGACTAGATGGCGTATGTCTTTATACAACCTCCAATACTATGTTACTATGTAACTGTTATACAGACATTATGGGTAGGGTATAAAGGTTGGACTAGATGGACGTGTCTTTATACAACCTCCAATACTATGTTACTATGTAACTGTTATACAGACATTATGGGTAGGGTATAAGGTTGGACTAGATGGACGTTGTCTTTATACAACCTCCAATACTATGTTACTATGTAACTGTTATACAGACATTATGGGTAGGGTATAAAGGTTGGACTAGATGGACGTATGTCTTTATACAACCTCCAATACTATGTTACTATGTAACTGTTATACAGACATTATGGGTAGGGTATAAGGTTGGACTAGATGGACGTATGTCTTTATACAACCTCCATACTATGTTACTATGTTTAACTGTTAGTACAGACATTATGGGTAGGGTATAAAGGTTGGACTAGATGGACGTATGTCTTTATACAACCTCCATACTATGTTACTAGTAACTGTTATACAGACATTATGGGTAGGGTATAAAGGTTGGACTAGATGGACGTATGTCTTTACACAACCTCCAATACTATGTTACTATGTAACTGTTATACAGACATTATGGGTAGGGTATAAAGGTTGGATTAGATGGACGTATGTCTTTATACAAACCTCCAATACTAGTTACTATGTAACTGTTATACAGACATTATGGGTAGGGTATAAAGGTTGGACTTGATGGACGTATGTCTTTATACAACCTCCATACTATGTTACTATGTAACTGTTATACAGACATTATGGGTAGGGTATAAGGTTGGACTAGATGGACGTATGTCTTTATACAACCTCCAATACTATGTTACTATGTAACTGTTATACAGACATTATGGGTAGGGTATAAAGGTTGGACTAGATGGACATATGTCTTTATACAACCTCCATATCTATGTTACTATGTAACTGTTAGACAGTCATTATGGTAGGGTATAAAGGTTGGACTAGATGGACGTATGTCTTTATACAACCTCCAATACTATGTACTATGTAACTGTTATACAGACATTATGGGTAGGGTATAAAGGTTGGACTAGATGGACGTATGTCTTTATACAACCTCCAATACTATGTTACTATGTAACTGTTATACAGACATTATGGTAGGGTATAAAGTTTGGACTAGATGGACGTATGTCTTTATACAACCTCCAATACTATGTTACATGTAACTGTTATACAGACATTATGGGTAGGGTATAAAGTTGGACTAGATGGACGTATGTCTTTATACAACCTCCAATACTATGTTACTATGTAACTGTTATACAGACATTATGGGTAGGGTAAAAGGTTGGACTAGATGGACGTATGTCTTTATACAACCTCCAATAACTATGTTACTATGTAACTGTTATACAGACATTATGGGTAGGGTATAAAGGTTGACTAGACGGACGTATGTCTTTATACAACCTCCAATACTATGTTACTATGTAACTGTTATACAGACATTATGGGTAGGGTGTAAAGGTTGGACCAGACGGACGTATGTCTTTATACAACCTCCAATACTATGTTACTGTGTAACTGTTAGACAGACATTATGGGTAGGGTATAAAGGTTGGACTAGATGGACGTATGTCTTTATACAACCTCCAATACTATGTTACTATGTAACTGTATACAGACCATTATGGGTAGGGTTAAAGGTTGGACTAGATGGTCGTATGTCTTTATACAACCTCCAATACTATGTTACTATGTAACTGTTATACAGACATTATGGGTGGGTATAAAGGTTGGACTAGATGGACGTGTGTCTTTATACAACCTCCAATACTATGTTACTATGTAACTGTTATACAAACATTATGGTAGGGTATAAAGGTTGGACTAGATGGACGTATGTCTTTATACAACCTCCAATACTATGTTACTATGTAACTGTTATACAGACATTATGGGTAGGGTATAAAGGTTGGACTAGATGGACGTATGTCTTTATACAACCTCCCATACTAGTTACTATGTAACTGTATACAACATTATGGGTAGGGTATCAGGTTGGACTAAATGGACGTATGTCTTTATACAACCCCAATACTATGTTACTATGTTACTGTTAGACAGAATTATGGGTAGGGTATAAAGGTTGGACTAGATGGACGTATGTCTTTATACAACCTCCAATACTATGTTACTATGTAACTGTTATACAGACATTATGGGTAGGGTATAAGGTTGGACTAGATGGACGTGCACTTTACCACAACCTCCAATACTATGTTACTAGGTAACTGTTATACAGACATTATGGTAGGGTATAAAGGTTGGATTAGATGGACGTATGTCTTTATACAACCCCAATACTAGGTTACTATGTAACTGTTATACAGACATTATGGGTAGGGATAAGGTTGGACTTGATGGACGTATGTCTTTATACAACCTCCAATACTATGTTCTATGTAACTGTTATACAGACATTATGGGTAGGGTATAAAGGTGGACTAGATGGACGTATGTCTTTATATAACCTCTAATACTATGTTACTATGTAACTGTTATTACAGACATTATGGGTAGGGTATAAAGGTTGGACTAGATGGGCGTATGTCTTTTACAACCTCCAATACTATGTAACTGTTATACAGAAATTATGGGTAGGGTATAAAGGTTGGACGAGCTGGACGTATGTCTTTATAACACCTCCAATACTATGTTACTATGTAACTGTTATACAGACATTATGGGTAGGGTATAAAGGTTGGACTAGATGGATGTATGTCTTTAAACAAACTCCAATTCTATGTTACTGTGTATACCCTACCCATAACGTCTGTTAAACAGTTACACAGTAACATAGTAATGGAGGTTGTATAAAGACATACATCCATCTAGTCCAACCTTATACCCTACCCATAAGTCGTATACAGTTAAAGGTTGGACTAGATGGACGTATGTCTTTATACAACCTCCAATACTATGTTACTATGTAACTGTTATACAGACATTATGGGTAGGGTATAAAGGTTGGACTAGATGGACGTATGTCTTTTACAACATCAAATACTATGTTACTATGTATACAGACATTAGGGTAGGGTATAAAGGTTGGACTAGATGAGACGTATGTCTTTATACAACCTCCAATACTATGTTACTATTAACGGTTATACAGACATTAGGGTAGGGTATAAAGGTTGGACTAGATGGACGTATGTCTTTATATAACCTCCAATACTATGTTATATGTAACTGTTATACAGACATTATGGGTGGGATAAAGGTTGGACGAGATGGACGATGTTCTTTATACAACCTCCAATACTATGTTACTATGTAACTGTTTATACAGACATTATGGGTTGGGTATAAAAGTTGGACTAGATGGACGTATGTCTTTATACAACTCCAATACTATGTTACTATGTAACTGTTATACAGACATAGGGTAGGGTTATAAAGGTTGGGTAGATGGACGCTATGTCTCTTATTACAACCTCCAATACTATGTTACTATGTAACTGTTATACAGACATTATGGGTATAAGGTCGGACTAGATGGACGTATGTCTTTATACAACCTCAATACTATGTTACTTGTAACTGTTATTACAGACATTATGGGTAGGGTATAAAGGTTGGACAAGATGGACGTATGTCTTTATACAACCTCCAATACTATGTTACTATGTAAATGTATTATACAGACTTATGGGTATAAAGGTGGACTAGATGGACGTAGTCTTATACAACCTCCAATACTATGTTACTATTAACTGTTAGACAGACATTATGGGTAGGGTATAAGGTTGGACTAGATGGACGTATGTCTTATACAACCTCCAATACTATGTTACTATGTAACTGTTATACAGACATTATGGGTAGGGTATAAAGGTGGACTAGATGGAGTATGTCTTTACACAACCTCCATACTATGTTACTATGTAACTGTTATACAGACATTATGGGTAGGGTATAAAGGTTGGATTAGATGGACGTATGTCTTTATACAACCTCCAATACTAGTTACTATGTAACTGTTATACAGAATTATGGGTAGGGTATAAAGGTGGACTTGATGGACGTATGTTTTATACAACCTCCATATATGTTTCTATGTTGTTATACAGACATTATGGGTAGGGTATAAAGGTTGGACTAGATGGACGTATGTCTTTATATAACCTCTAATACTATGTTACTATGTAACTGTTATACAGACATTATGGGTAGGGTATAACGGTTGGACTAGATGGGCGTATGTCTTTATACAACCTCCAATACTATGTAACTGTTATACAGACATTATGGGTAGGGTATAAAGGTTGGACGAGCTGGACGTATGTCTTTATAAACCTCAATACTATGTTACTATGTAATGTTATACAGACATATGGGTAGGGTATAAAGGTTGGAGTAGATGGACGTATGTCTTTATACAAACATCCAATACTATGTTACTAGTAATGTTATAAAGCATTATGGGTATAAAGGTCGGACTAGATGGACGTATGTTTATACAACCCTCCAATACTATGACTTTCTTGTACTTATACAGACATTATGGGTAGGGTATAAGATTGGACAAGATGGACGATGTCTTTATACAACCTCCAAAATATGTTACTGTAACTGTGATACAGACATTATGGGTATAAGGTTGGACTAGATGGACGTATGTCTTATACAACCTCCAATACTATGTTACTTGTAACTGTTAGACGACATTAGGGTAGGGTATAAGGTTGGACTAGATGGACGTAGTCTTTATACAACCTCCAATACTATGTTACTATGTAATGTTATACAGACATTATGGGTAGGTATAAAGGTTGGACTGATGACGTATGTCTTTATACAACCTCCAATACTATGTTACTATGTAACTGTATACAGACATTATGGGTAGGTTAAAGGTTGGATAGATGGACGTATGTCTTTATACAACCTCCCATACTATGTTACTATGTAACTGTTATACAGACATTATGGGTAGGGTATACAGGTTGGACTAAATGGACGTATGTCTTTATACAACCTCAATACTATGTTACTATGTATACTGTTACAGACATTATGGGTAGGGTATAAAGGTGGACTAGATGGACGTATGTCTTTATACAACCTCCAATACTATGTTACTATGTAAGTTATACAGACATTATGGGTAGGGTATAAAGGTTGGACTAGATGGACGTATGTCTTACACAACCTCAATACTATGTTACTATGACTGTTATACAGACATTATGGGTAGGGTATAAAGGTGGATAGATGGACGTATGTTTTATACAACCTCAAACTGTTACTATGTAACTGTTATACAGACATTATGGGTAGGGTATAAAGGTTGGACTTGATGGAACGTAGTCTTTATACACAACTCCAATACTATGTTACTATGTAACTGTTATACAGACATTATGGGTAGGGTATAAAGGTTGGACTAGATGGACGTATGTCTTTATACAACCTCCAATACTATGTTACTATGTAACTGTATACAGACATTATGGTAGGGTATAAAGGTTGGACTAGATGGACAGTCTTTATACAACCTCCAATACTATGTTACTAGTGAACTGTTAGACAGTCATTATGGTAGGGTATAAAAGGTTGGACTAGATGGAGTATGTCTTTATACAACCTCCAATACTATGTACTATGTAATGTTATACAGAACATTATGGTAGGTATAAAGGTTGGACTAGATGGACGTATGTCTTTATACAACCTCCAATACTATGTTACTATGTAATGTGTATAAGACATTATGGGTAGGGTATAAAGGTTGGACTAGATGGACGTATGTCTTTATACAACCTCAATACTATGTTCCATGTAACTGTTATTACAGACATTATGGGTAGGGTATAAAGGTTGGACTAGATGGACGTATGTCTTTATACCAACCTCCAATACTATGTTACTATGTAACTGTTATACAGACATTATGGGTAGGGTATAAAGGTTGGACAGATGGACGTATGTCTTTATACAACCTCCAATACTATGTTACTATGTAACTGTTATACAGACATTAGGGTAGGGTATAAAGGTTGGACTAGACGGACGTATGTCTTATACAACCTCCAATACTATGTTACTAGTAACTGTTATACAGACATTATGGGTAGGTGTAAAGGTTGGACCGACGGACGTATGTCTTTATCAACCTCCAATACTATGTTACTTGTAACTGTTTAACAGACATTATGGGTTAGGTATAAAGGTTGGACTAGATGGACGTATGTCTTTATACAACCTCCAATACTATGTTACTATGTAACTGTTATACAGACAATTATGGGTAGGGTATAAGGTTGGACTAGATGGCGTATGTCTTTATACAACCTCCAATACTATGTTACTATGTAACTGTTATACAGACATATGGGTAGGGTATAAAGGTTGGACTAGATGGACGTGTGTCTTTATACAACTCCTCATATACTATGTAACTGTTATACAGACATTATGGGTGGGTTAAGGTGTTGACTAGATGGAGTATGTCTTTATACAACCTCAATACTATGTTACTATGTAACTGTTATACAGACATTATGGGTAGGGTTATAAAGGTTGGACTAGATGGACGTATGTCTTTATACCACCTCCAAACTAGTTTACTTGTAACTGTTATACAGACATTATGGGTAGGGTATTAAGGTTGGACTAAATGGACGTATGTCTTTATACAACCTCAATACTATGTTACTATGTTACTGTTAGACAGACATTATGGGTAGGGTATAAAGGTTGGACTAGATGGAGTAATGTCTTTATACAACCTCCAAACATATGTTACTATGTAACTGTTATACAGACATATGGGTAGGGTATAAGGTTGGACTAGATGGACGTATGTCTATACAACCTCCATAATATGTTAACTATGTAACGTTATACAGACATTATGGGTAGGGTATAAAGGTTGGACTAGGGACGTATGTCTTTATCAACCTCCAATACTAGTTACTATGTAACTGTATACAGACATTAGGGTAGGGTATAAGGTTGGACTTGATGGACGTATGTCTTTATACAACCTCCAATACTATGTTACTATGTGAACTGTATACAGACATTATGGGTAGGTATAAAGGTTGGACTAGATGGACGTATGTCTTTATATAACCTCAATACTATGTTACTATGACTGTTACAGACATTTGGGTAGGGTATAAAGGTTGGACTAGATGGGCGTATAGTCTTTATACAACCCCAATCACTATGAAACTGTTATACAGAACATTATGGGTAGGGTATAAAGGTTGACGAGCTGGACGTATGTGTATCGTTTAAACCTCCAATACTATGTTACTATGTAACTGTTATACACATTATGGGTAGGGTATAAAGGTTGGACTAGATGGATGTATGTCTTTACAACTCCCATCTATGTTACTGGTATCTACCCAAACGTCGTAATACAGTACAAGTACATAGTAAGGAGTTGTATAAAAGACATATACATCAGTTCAACTTTATAACCTCCATATGTCGTATAACAGTTAAAGGTGGACGAGATGGACGTATGTCTCTATACAACCTCCAATACTATGTTACTATGTAACTGTTATACAGACATTATGGGTAGGATAAAGGTTGGACTAGATGGACGTATGTTTATACAACCTCAATAACTGTTACTATGTATACAGACATATGGGTAGGATAAAGGTTGGACTAGATGGACGATGTCTTTATACAACCTCAATATATGACTATTATAACGGTTATACAGACATTATGGGTGAGGTTATAAAGGTTGGACTAGATGGACGTATGTCTTATTATAACCTCAATATTACATGTTACTATGTAAACTGTATACAGACATATGGGTAGGGTATAAAGGTTGGACGAGATGGACGTATGTCTTATACAACCTCCAATACTATGTTACTATGTAACTGTTATAAGACATTATGGTGTGGTATAAAAGTTGGACTAGATGGACGTATGTCTTTATACAACCTCCAATACATGTTACTATGTAATGTTATACAGACATTATGGTGTAGGGTATAAAGGTTGGGAGTAGATGACGTATGTCTTTATACAACCTCCAATACTATGTTACTATGTAACTGTTATACGACATTATGGGTAGATAAAGGTGGACTAGATGGACGTAGTGCCTTTATACAACCTCCATACTATGTTACTGTGAACTGTTATACAGACATTGGGTAGGGTATAAAGGTGGACAAGATGGACGTATGTCTTTATACAACCTCCAATACTAGTTACTTGTAACTTTTATACAGACATTATGGGTTATAAGAGTCGGACTAGATGGACGTATGTCTTTTACAACCTCCATACTTATGTTACTATGAATGTTAGACAGACATTATGGGTAGGGGTATAAAGTTGGACTAGATGGAGTATGTCTTATACAACTCCAATACATGTTACTATGTAACTGTTATACAGACATTATGGGTAGGGTAAAAGGTCGACTGATGGACGTATGTCTTTATACAACTCCAATACTATGTTACTTGTAACTGTTATACAGACATTATGGGTAGGGTAAAGGTCGGACTAGATGGACGTATGTCTTTATACAACCTCCAATACTATGTTACTATGTAACTGTTATACAGACATTATGGGTAGGGTATAAAGGATTTGGACGAGATGGATGTGGAGTATGTCTTTATAAAACCTCCAATACTATGTTACTATGTAACTGTTATACAGACATATGGGTTGGGTATAAAGTTGGACTAGATGGAAGTATGTCTTTATACAACCTCCAACTATGTTACTATGTAACTGTTATACAGACCTTATGGGTAGGGTATAAAGTTGGAGTAGATGGACGTATGTCTTTATACAACCTCCATACTATGTTACTATTAACTGTTATACAGACATTATGGGGTAGGGTATAAGGTTGGAGTAGATGGACGTATGTTTTATACAATAAAATAATACTATGTTACTATGTAACTGTTATACAGACATATGGGTAGGTTATAGGTATAAGGTGGATATAGATGGACGTATGTCTTTATACAACCTCCAAACTAGTTACTATGTAAGTGTTTTACAGACATTATGGGTATAAAGGTCGGACTAGATGGATGTATGTCTTTATACAAACCTCCAATACTATGTTACTGTGTAACTGTTTACAGACATTATGGTTAGGGTATAAAGGTTGGACTAGATGGACGTATCTTTATACAACCTCCAAAACATGTTACTATGTAACTGTTATACAGACATAGGGTATAAAGGTCGGAACTAGATGGACGTATGTCTTTATACAACCTCCAAACTATGTTACTGTACTGTATACAGACATTATGGAGGGAGGTATAAAGGTTGGACTAGATGGACGTATGTCTTTATACAACCTCCAATACTAGTTACTATGTAACTGTTATACAGACATTATGGGGATAAAGGTCGGACTAGATGGACGTATGTTTTTACAACCTCCAATAATATGTTACTATGTAACTGTTTACAGACATTATGGGTAGGGTAAAAGGTTGGACTAGATGGACGTTGTCTTTATACAAACTCTAATACTAGTGACTATGGAATGGTTATACAGACATTATGGGTAGGGTAGGGTTATAAAGGTCGACTAGAGATGGACGTATGCTTATACAACCTCCAATAATGTTACTGGTAAACTGTATACAGACATTAGGGTAGGGTATAAAGGTCGGACTAGATGGACGTATGTCTTTATACAACCTCAATACTATGTTACTGTGTAACTGTTTATACAGACATTATGGGTAGGGTATAAAGGTTGGACGTAGATGGACGTATGTCTTTATACAACCTCCAATACTATGTACTATGTAACTGTTATACAGACATTATGGGTAGGGTATAAAGGTTGGAGTAGATGGACGTAGGTCTTTATAAACCTCCAATACTATGTTACTATGTAACTGTTATACAGACATTTGGTATAAAGGTCGACTAGATGGACGTATGTTTTATACAACCCAATATATGTTACGGTGTACTGTACCGACATTATGGGTGGGTAAAAGGTGGACTAGATGGACGTAAGTCTTTATACAACCTCCAATACTATGTTACTATGTAACTGTTATACAGACATTATGGGGTTAAAGTCGGACAGTGGACGATCTTTATACAACCTCCAATACTATGTTACTATGTAAACTGTTAGACAGACATATGGGTAGGGATAAAGGTTGGACTAGATGGACGTATTGTCTTTATACAACCTCCAATACTATGTACTATTAAACTGTTATACAGACATTATGGGTAGGGTATAAGGTCGGATAGATGGACGTATGTTCTTTACACAACCTCCAATACTTGTTACTGTTGTAACTGTATACAGGATACATATGGGAGGGTATAAAGGTCGGACTAGATGGACGTATGTCTTTATACAACCTCCAATACTATGTTATTATGTAACTGTTATACAGACATTATGGGTAGGGTATAAAGGTCGGACTAGATGGACGTATGTCTTTATACAACCTCCAATACTATGTTACTATGTAACTGTTATACAGACATTATGGGTATAAAGGTCGGACTAGATGGACGTATGTCTTTATACAACCTCCAATACTATGTTACTATGTAACTGTTATACAGACATTATGGGTAGGGTATAAAGGTTGGACTAGATGGACGTATGTCTTTATACAACCTCCAATACTATGTTACTATGTAACTGTTACAATCTAATCAATGAAGAGGCTGTAAATAAAGTAAAATAACATTTTATTGTGGATATTCCAGGTATTTATTGACATTTGCCAATCAACTAAAATGCAAAACAACAATGAATTCGGTAAAAGGTCGACAACTTGAACAGATATGGACAGGAATCCAACACACACAAAAAATAACACGGGAGGTGGGGCAAGTGACCTAGCGCCGCCTTCTCTCTGGGCTGCGGCTCCTCCTCCTCCCACTTCTGCAATACAGAAAAAAAAAAAACAAGTGAAAACAAGAAACCTGCCTATTGGCTGATACCTGCTCCAACAGTAAACAAAGAAAAAACCCGATCGTCATACACTACATTACCCACAATTCCCAGCCAGCCGAGTCCTGTAAGAAGGAGAACTACAGCTACAATATAAACGATCTTCCTTTAAAGGAACGAGAGACCCAATTACATTTAATGATTCTCAGTAGAACTAGAAGGATTCCCCGGCAGTATATCAGGTGTGAGAGCGCAGACCCCTTACCGTCTCTTTCCTTTGGGGGGTCCTCTGACAAAGCCCCAATCCACGCTGATCGCCTGTCCCATGAGCTCCTGACTGTTTAACCCCTCCATGGCTGCCAGAGCCTCTTTGTATGTCTCGTATTCCACCAACGCATATCCCTAGAGGAGAAAGGGTTAAACATCAGTGAGTTTTCTGCGAGCCCAACTTAACACTTTCCATGGCTTAGACTGGATTCCTCTTTCTGATTGACAAGAGATCGAGGGCCACACACAGCAGCCAATCTATGTTCCCCATAGACCACATAACCGGGATCTTGGGATAATGTGTCTGTCATGATATGGATCCTGCTGTAAGCAGATCTAGTACAGTTATTAATTATATAATGTCAGTAATAGTAGGATCCCATTTGGTTTATTTATTTGTACATTGTGTTTCCCCCTTTCACTCTGTATTTCTCTACCATTTGGCTGAGGTGCCATAAACCCAGTAGGATGCCACGGATTGTTATTCCTTGTACCTTACTACTAAAGGAGACAGTAGACTAGAGTCTCCTAATCTCAGCAGGAGGTCAAACAGACCTGGGGATGTGACCTTTGGTTTAACTATGATAAAGGCACAATCCCTCTTTCTATAAAATATACATAACTCTGCCTATGTAACAGAACATGGCGGGCCGATATGAAATATGGTTCCAGGTAGGTGAGACCAGTTGGTACAACCCAAACATCATGTATGTAGGTCTTAGTAGAGGCTGGGAACCTACCTTATGTCGTTCTAGTCAACTGCATTTCCATATCTGTCATGTTTGGTGTCTATCAACAGGTAAATTCATGACAATAACTAATTTAGTGGTTTCCAGTTGGTAGCACCTTGGGCCACAGAGATATGAATTATCTAATACATAATGTCACTGTGGGTGTGTCTTAGGTAATCACATATCTGACACACCCTCAGTCCAGCCTACACCTGTTGGTGATCGGTTGGGGTAAATCATTTGCCCTCCTTTTGCCTGGGGGTAGATAAGGGGCTACACAGCTACTGGAGGGAGCTCCTGATTTACATCTTATGGAAGATCAAAGTGGATTTCAGCGAGTTACCTTTTTGGAGCCAGGAACACTTTTACCATCTATGGACTTATTCTTTTAAGGACTTGGACTGTGACCACCGTATAAGTATTTTCCCCTTTTATCCCTTTATTTTACTGTTGTTGTTTTTATCTCTGTTTGTTAATTATTTTTGTAACCTATATTGCACCATTTTTGTTTTTCTTTTATTAAACGATATTCTATAAAATCGTTTAGCTGATTCTCCTAGTGCTCTAACAGAACTAAGTAAGAATCCTGTCCTCTGAGACGCTACGTGTAGTCATTGTATTATCGGGTACTATTCCTGCCTGAGTGTGGCAGCGAGTAATACAGGTATTTAGTATTATTTTACATTTATAGCCGTTAAGGCTGGTATCGGTTCCACGGCCGTTAGTAAGTGGGTTATTGTAGTAGTTTATATACCTGGTAAGGGGTATATGTTAGTGACGACAACCTTCAACCTGGTTTTGACCCGGTGAGCTGGGAAAGCTCTGTTTGGTCTGAGGTTGAGAGTTGTGGTATCGTCACTAGTATTGGCTCCCACAGCCGTTAGTGAGTGGGTAGTGGCAGTGTTTTATATACCTGATAAGTGGTATAAGGTAAGTGACGGCAGCCCTCAACCTGGTTTTGATCCTGTGAGCTGGGAAAGCTCCGTTTGATCTGAGGTTGAGAGCTGTAGTTCCGACACAGTGTCCAACAGAAAAACCCCAAAAATTACAACTAGGAGATAATCACAGAAAAGAATATGGTCACCTGATTGGTCCTCCTGATATTGGCAGATCTGATTTGCTCCCACTAACTATCAGCTATTCATTAGTGCAAGTTATTAACCCAAGCAGCGTTATCTATGTGGCTGAAACTCACTATGGCTTCCAGTAGGAAGATAGGTGGGGGTTAGGGGGGGTAGGACTCACTCAGAGCAGCACATTAAGGAAATGTAAATAATAGGGACCCTCAATACCAGCAGCAAAAATGTCCCAGTAGGCTACACTTTCTGGTCTCCTCCAATCCAGGAGCAATTCTCCAGGTAAGTAAAGGTAGAAGTGTAGCTTACGAAATGCACAAACTCCAAGCTGGGAAAAATAGTTGACTAGGCCAGGACTAACATCCTTTCTCGCTTGAGAAACTACGTTAGTCCGAAACATGTAGCACACGTTTGGTCAAATAGTCAACTATTTTTCCCAGCTTGGAGTCTGTGCATTTCACAAGCTACACTTCTACCTTTACTTACCTGGAGAGCAGCACATAAGGTGCAGCCAGAATGAATAGCAGCAGGAATATGCCTGGGATTGGATCTGCTGGGTAAAAGGATATTGTGTAGTTTGCCACTCGTCATAGCAGCTGGTCACTAGCGCCTCACTGTGGACAACTTTTCACGGTTTCACAACAAGGGAAGTGCCCCACTTACCTTCAGGTATCCAGTCCTTCGGTCCAAATTGAGGTGAACGTTTTTAATCTCGCCGAATTCTCCAAACTTGTCGTGGATGTCCTCCTCCGTGGCTTCCTCGTGGACTCCAGTGACAAACAGGATCCAGCCTTCCACCGCTGGGAAAACAAACCATTAGAAATGGAGAGTCAGAAACCTAACATTACCATAACAGACTGTTCGTATATCCAAGTGTGTAATGTACGAGCCTCCGACACAGCTACTAGAAGCAAAGAATGGCTTGTTTAAGTCTCTTTCCCTATACGTCAAATGTCCCATATTCCAGAAATCTCCTTGTGTTTAAATCTATGGATCCTTATTAATATCATTTATATATTTGCTCATTTCAATTAGATAAGTACATTTAAAACACCATGGCCGGTAATACATAGAACCTGCCTCCGAGTTTCTGTTATCACTGATTTGATGGATAACTGCGCTGTGTACCGAGACAATGGCCCTTTACCCATACTGCACAACAATCAGATTGAACGTTAATCCTTCGACCAACATACTTACCGCACAAGAAAGTTATAGTTCAGCACAGAGATGGGAAAGGTAAAAATCTACCCAGACATTATGGGTAGGGTATAAAGGTTGGACTAGATGGACGTATGTCTTTATACAACCTCCAATACTATGTTACTATGTAATGGTTATACAGACATTATGGGTGGGGTATAAAGGTTGGACTAGATGGACGTATGTCTTTATACAACCTCCAGTACTATGTTACTATCTAACTGTTATACATACATTATGGGTAGGGTATAAAGGTTGGACTAGATGGCCGTATGTCTTTATACAACCTCCAATACTATGTTACTATGTAACTGTTATACAGACATTATGGACATTATGGGTGGGGTATAAAGGTTGGACAAGATGGACGTATGTCTTTATACAACCTCCAATACTATGTTACTATGTAACTGTTATACAGACATTATGGGTAGGGTATAAAGGTCGGACTAGATGGACGTATGTCTTTATATAACCTCCAATACTATGTTACTATGTAACTGTTATACAGACATTATGGGTAGGGTATAAAGGTTGAACTAGATGGACGTATGTCTTTATACAACCTCCAATACTATGTTACTATGTAACTGTTATACAGACATTATGGGTAGGGTATAAAGGTTGGACTAGATGGACGTATGTCTTTATACAACCTCCAATACTATGTTACTATGTAACTGTTATACAGACATTATGGGTAGGGTATAAAGGTTGGACAAGATGGACGTATGTCTTTATACAACCTCTAATACTATGAATAAGAATACTTACACCTCTGAGGACCGGGTTCATCCCCATCCTGTTCCACACTGTCATAGTCTTCCCGAACTCTTGCCCTGGATCCTTCCTCTGAAAAAATAGTCATACCACCATTCAGTCCCTATCTCTCCAAAAATTCTTATATTACACAGTTTGGAATAAATCATCTTTTACACAGCAGAGAGAGAATAATTATCGTACTACTTACCTGCACCGAATCCTCTGCCTTTTCTTTTCTTAGCTTTCTCTTTCAGTTTATGAATACTTTCTAAAAATGTAAAAGAAAAAAAACAGTATAAACAGACACATCTGTAAAAGATCAAGTCTCACATTGGACTGAAATTAGTTAAAGGGGAATAAAACTCTTAAATAATGTTAAAGGGCAAGTCCAGCCCTAAAACAAAAAACTTACATACAGGTAACTCTGAAATATACAAGTCTAGCCTGAAATCCTGCACAATGTCCTGTTGCCCCTGTTTCTGGTTTTTCCAGTTAGTAACGGTCAGTTATGGATTTGACAGTTCACATCACAGCCAATGACTGAATGTTAATCCCCTGTCTGTCTCTTCTGAGCATGCCCAGGCTCAGTACAGGCTCAGTACAGGTTTCTAAATTGCTCAGTTTCCATGAGGCATCCAGAAGCATAGCAGGCATACAGTAATGAATTCATAGGACAAACTATGATATATCAACATATTTTAAAGGGGCCATTCTTTCTAAAAGATGTTCTTATGGGGTGGAGTTGTCCTTTAATGTTTCCTGGTCGTTGAAGGACTCTAAATGTATGTTGCATATTTTTATCTTAACAAGCACTTTCCTGTAAGAGGATATTGGTGGATTAATACAACCCCACTCCTCTTTAGTAACCATGATCCTTTGCTTCCTACAAATGGACCATTTTACAGACAAGTGCTTACACTGCTGTGTGGTTAACTTCTGAGTTCCAAGCAGCCACCATTATGAAGTAGTTTAACCAATTCAACATTGGAGCTGCAGCTTTGTCATCATATGTATCTATATTTTTATTTGTACAGGGCAGTGCTGTACGTTTTTACAACACAGTGAATACAAACAAGGGAATACACCAGTGTCGGACTGGACTGTTGGGGCCCACCAAGTAATCTGAGACCAGGGGATAGCCCAGACAAGCTTAGGGGCCCACCTAACATTTTATATCTCTATTATCACTCATTTACACATCAATGTTACTCCTACAGACTCCTATTGTTTATTACAATCCAGTTCTTACTGTCCTTTTGGCTCTGCATTTAAATTATAGCATTTATCTCTGTTTTCTTGGGTTAACGGGCTGTGGGACTGAATACAAAGTTAAAATTAGATTATAAATTCAATAAGATGTTCCCTCTGTGCAGATGAAGCGGGGGGTGGATTAGCATTAATCTAAATGGGAGAATTGCCAACCATTGGGATTGTGAAATGTTTAGGCTGTCAATCCAGCTTGTAAACAGTCATTTAGCATCAATATTAAGGCTGGGTACACACCAGCCAATATTTTCAGCCGACTGATCGATTCCTGGCACTTTAGGTCGATCAGCTGAAAATATTGGCTGGCCAAGCGAACGATCGGACGTGTCGGTAAATTCCGAACGATCGTGCAGTTCCCTATGAGACAGCACGATCGATCGCTCGCAAATTTGCCACGACCAACGGACATTTGTCCCGGCCGAGCGCTCGTTCGGGACAAAGAGTCCCTTCATGTGTACCCAGCCTAAGAGATCCACTTTGATGGAATTGTAACTGATCTTGGATGCCAACAGTCATTGGTCTTGTATCCTAATGTGTGTGTGTGTGGAAGGGTCTCATATAGCTCACCCTCTATTTTAATATCCCAGCATGCTCAGCTATCCCTCAACTACCATATCTATTTTAACATCCCAGCATGCTCAGCTATCCCCCAACTACCTGATCTATTTTAATATCCCAGCATGCTCAGCTATCCCACAACTACCAGATCTATTTTATTATCCCAGCATGCTCAGCTATCCCCCAACCACCTGATCTATTTTAATATCCCAGCATGCTCGGCTATCCCCCAACTACCTGGTCTATTTTAATATCCCAGCATGCTCAGCTATCCCCCAACTACCTGGTCTATTTTAATATCCCAGCATGCTCAGCTATCCCCCCAACTACCTGGTCTATTTTAATATCCCAGCATGCTCAGCTACGCCCCAACTACCTGGTCTATTTTAATATCCCAGCATGCTCAGCTATGCCCCAACTACCTGATCTATTTTAATATCCCAGCATGCTCAGCTATCCCTCAACTACCTGGTAAATTTTAATATCCCAGCATGCTCAGCTATCCCTCAACTACCTGTCACTTGTAATATCCCAGCATGCTATCAGCTATCCCCACTACCTGGTCAATTTAATATCCCGCATGCTCAGCTATCCCTCAACTACCTGGTCAATTTTAATATCCCCATGCTCAGCTATCCCTCAACTACCTGGTCATTTTAATATCCCAGCATGCTCAGCTATCCCTCAACTACCTGGTCAATTTTAATATCCCAGCATGCTCAGCTACGCCCCAACTACCTGGTCTATTTTAATATCCCAGCATGCTCAGCTATGCCCCAACTACCTGATCTATTTTAATATCCCAGCATGCTCAGCTATCCCCCAACTACCTGGTCTATTTTATTATCCCAGCATGCTCAGCTATCCCTCAACTACCTGGTCTATTTTAATATCCCAGCATGCTCAGCTATGCCCAACTACCTGTCTAATTTTAATATCCCAGCATGCTCAGCTATCCCCCAACTACCTGGTCTATTTTATTATCCCAGCATGCTCAGCTATCCCTAAACTACCTGGTCAATTTTAATATCCCAGCATGCTCAGCTATCCCCCAACTACCTGGTCTATTTTAATATCCCAGCATCCCTCGCGCTCCCCTGTCCCTTCCCAGTCTATCACGGGCCCTAGCATTGGACGGGACGCCATTCCATGGCTATTCATTCCACTCACCGTCTCCATCCTCGTCCATAGCGAAATCCTCCCCACCGGCCTCGTGTAAATCCAAAACATCCGCCATTTCCACTCACAACGGAACCGGCACCACCAACACTAAGAACTGAGGCCGCGAGAGAGAAGATCCGTCGCGTCCAGATGACGTAAAAAGGAGACGCCCGGAAGTGACGTTTTTGTCACGGTTAGTCGTCCATGTTGGGGAGGTCAATTCAATTCTTCCTAAAGAAATTTGTGCAATCAGGGGGAGAATGAAGTGGGCCCTTATAACATGTCTCTGTCATTATAATATATATATTACAGTGTTATATATTACAATAGATATTACATTATACTATTATATATGACCTTATCTTATTATATATTATTATATACTGGCAAAAAGTGTGCCCGTTGGTGCACAATGGAAATTGTGTGTGTGTATGTTTTGCTATGTGTGGATATAGTGGATATAGAATCTTTACACAAGTATGTTTTAAACTGTTACTCAGACGGTCACCAGCTTCCAGAGAGTAGGCCCAGGCAATCCTGCTACACTGTGTGGTTGAAACTAAACATGCTAGGTTAATACTTATTATTATTCACCATGGCAAGTGGTGATGGTACCTCATATATTATAACAGAAGGTTCCTCACAGCATCATGTTATTATATTAGCATTGCCCTAATAATCTGACGTATAAACATACATTTCTCATTCCCAGTTTACCTAAAGAAATAGATTTATCCTTTATATACTTTTATACAGATCTAATTGAAAAAATGTTGCTTCAGAGCAATTTTGAATAAGTGATAACTGCTTTTTATTTCAGTATTACAGTGAATCCTTGGTATACCTGCCTGGCTTTACCACTAAGCAAAAGGCTAAGGAATTGCCAGCAAGCACCTCCATCCCAACCATTAATAGTGGCTGCCAATTCAATTTGTTCTAGCCAATCAGTCCACTCCCTAGTTACCCCATCAAATGGATCAGGTTTAAAAATAGGTTTGGTAATTGGTCCTGGTAGAGCCACTGAGTCTAATTGGGGAATTTCATCTGCAGGTACCAGGACAGGAGGATTTAAATCAATACTATCAGTAGCAGCCTCCATAGCCTAATACAGAGAACAAATATACAGAGAAAACAGGGAGAATAAATGGTATTACCAGCACCGCTGCCACCAATTTGTACAAGATCACTGCTTTATGGGTAGCACGGCACACAGTGGGTTACTCTGGTGGTGCTTTATGGGAGGATTATGGGTAGCACGGCACACAGTGGGTTACTCTGGTGGTGCTTTATGGAACGATTATGGGTAGCATGGCACACAGTGGGTTACTCTGGTGGTCTGGCACAAAGCAGACAGTGTACATAAACAGGTTCCCCACATAACACGTGCAGTAATGGAGTAGTCCCTGTCTATGGTGCACCACTTTGAATATTGACCAGGCCTGTATATTGTGTGTCCTTGTAAGTTGGTGTACACTTATCTGTTATCTCAGAGTTTGTATCCAATAATGTAAATTGTCTGTCCAATAATCTGTCCTCCCAACAGGTGGTAACAGGATCTTACACACAGGATTTGGTGTTGCAGTCAATATCTCTCCATAACACACACCACAATCCACTTTTACTTTCACTCCTCCTACCATAGAGAGCAGGAATATTTTGTATTTTATTACTCACTAACACCACCTGCATGATATCTATGTTATCTATGATAAATCTACCCTTACATCCTACCTATCCGGTAACCAGCACAGTATATGATATCTATATATCTATATATGATAAATCTACCCTTACATCCTACCTATCTGGTAACCAGCACAGTATATGGTATCTATATATCTATATATGATAAATCTACCCTTACATCCTACCTATCCGGTAACCAGCACGGTATATGGTATCTATATATCTATATATGATAAATCTACCCTTACATCCTACCTATCCGGTAACCAGCACAGTATATGGTATCTGAACAGGATATGGTATCTATATATCTATATATGATAAATCTACCCTTCATCCTACCTATCCGGTAACCAGCACGGTATATGGTATCTATATATATATGATAATCTACCCTTACATCCTACCTATCCGGTAACCGCCACGTATATGGTATCTATATACTATATATGATAAATCTACCCTTACATCCTACCTATCGGTAACCAGCACAGTATATGATATCTATATATATATATATGATAAATCTACCTACATCCTACCTATCGGTAACCAGCCCAGTATATGATATCTATATATCTATATATGATAAATCTACCCTTACATCCTACCTATCCGGTAACCAGCACAGTATATGGTAATATAAATAAATCTACCCTTACTCCTACCTATCGGTAACCAGCACAGTATATGGTATCTTATATCTATATAGATAAATCTACCCTTACATCCAACCTATCCGGTAACCAGCACAGTATGGTATACTATATATCTATATATGATAAATCTACCCTTACATCCTACCTATCTGGTAACCAGCACAGTATATGGTATCTATATCTATATATGATAAATCTACCCTTACATCCTACTATCCGGTAACCAGCACAGATATGATATCTATATATCTATATATGATAAATCTACCCTTACATCCTACCTATCCGGTAACCAGCACAGTATATGGTATCCTATATATGATAAATCTACCCTAACATCCTACCTATCCGGTAACCAGCACAGATATGATATCTATATATCTATATATGAAAATCTACCCTTACATCCTACCTATCTGGTAACCAGCACAGTATATGGTATATATTATCTAATATGATAAATCTAACCTTACATCCTACCATCCGGTAACCAGCACAGTATATGGTATCTATATATTATATATGATAAATATACCCTACCATCACTCTATTCCGGTAACCAGCACAGTATATGGTATCTATATATCTATATATGATAAATATACCCTTACATCCTACCTATCCGGTAACCATCACAGTATATGATATCTATATATCTATATATGATAAATCTATCCTTACATCCTACCTATCTGGTAACCAGCACAGTATATGGTATCTATAGATCTATATGATAAATCTACCCTTACATCCTACCTATCCGTAACCAGCACAGTATAGGTATCTTATATCTATATATGATAAATCTACCTTACATCCTACCTATCCGGTAACCAGCACAGTATATGAATCTATATATCTATATATGATAAATCTACCCTTACAACCTACCTATCCGGTAACCATCACAGTATATGGTATCTATATATCTATAATGATTAATCTACCTTACATCCTACCGTATCCGGTAACCAGCACAGTATATGGTATCTATATTATATATGATAAAACTACCCTTACATCTACCTATCCGGAATCAGCACCAGTATATGGTATCTATATATCTATATATGATAATCTACCCTTACATCCTACCTATCCGGTAACCGCACAGTATATGGTATCTATATATCTATGTATGATAAATATACCCTTAATCCTACCTATCCGGTAATCAGCACAGTATATGGTATCTATATATCTATATATGATAAATCTAACCTAACCTACCCCTATCCGGTAATCAGCACAGTATATGTATATCTATATTCTATATATGATAAATCTACCCTTACATCCTACCTATCCGGTAACCAGCACAGTATATGTATCTTATATATCATATATGATAAATCTACCCTACATCCTACCTATCCGGTAACCAGCACAGTATATGGTATCTATATCTATATATGATAAATCTACCTCTACATCCTACCTATCCAGTAACCAGCCACAGTATGGTATCTATATATCTATATATGATAAATTACCCTTACATCCTCACTATCCGGTAACCAGCACAGTTTATGGTTCATATATCTATATGAATCTACCCTTACATCCTACCTATCCGGTAATCAGCACAGTATATGGGATCTATATATCTATATATGATAAATCTACCCTTACATCCTACTATCGGTAATCAGCACAGTATATGATATCTATATATCTATAGTATGTAAATCTACCCTTACATCCTACCTATCCGGTAACCAGACAGTATATGATATCTATATATCTATATATGATAAATCTACCCTAACATCCTACCTATCCGGTAACCAGCACAGTATTGTATATATATATCTATATATGATAAATCTACCCTTACATCCTACCTATCCAGTAACCAGCACAGTATATGTATCTATATATCTATATATATAAATCTACCCTTACATCCTACCTATCCGGTAACCAGCGAACAGTATAGATATCTATATATGATAAATCACCCATACATCTACCTATCCGGTAACCAGCACGTATATAGTATCTATATATAATAAATCTACCCTTACATCCTACCTATCCGGTACCAGCGCAGTATAAGATATCTATATATGATAAATCTACCCTTACATCCTACCTATCCGGTAACCAGCGCAAAGTATATGATATCTAATATGATAAATCTACCCTTACATCCTACCTATCCGGTAACCAGCGCAGTATAATGATATCTATATATGATAATCTACCCTACATCCTACCTATCCGGTAACCAGCGAAGTATGATATCTATATATTATAAATCTACCCTACATCCTACCTATCCGGTAACCACACGTATATAGTATCTATATATAATTAAAATCTACCCTTACATCCTACCTATCCGGTAACCAGCGAAGTATATGATATCTATATATGATAAATCTACCCTTACATCCTACTATCCGGTAACGCACAGTATATGATATCTATATTCTATATATGATAAATCTACCCTTACATCCTACCTATCGGTAACCAGCCAGTATATGGTATCTATATATCTATATATGATAAATCTACCCTTACATCCTACCTATCCGGTAACCAGCACGTATATGGTATCTATATATCTAATATGATAAAATCTACCCTTACATCCTACCTACGGTAACCAGCACAGTATATGGTATCTATATATCTATATGATAATCACCTTACATCCTCTACCGGAACAGCAAGTCTATGGTATATATATCTATATATGATAAATCTACCTTACATCCTACCTATCCGGTAACCAGCACGTTATGATATCTATATATCTATATATGATAAATCTACCCTTACATCCTACCTATCCGGTACCAGCACAGTATGGTATCTATAATCTATATATGATAAATCTACCCTTACATCTACCTATCGGTAACCAGCACAGTATATGGTATCTAATATTTATATATAATCTACCCTTACATCCTACTATCGGTAACCACACAGTATATGATATCTAATATCTATATATGATAAATCTACCTACATCCTACCTATCGGTAACCAGCACAGTATATGGTATCTATATATGATAAATCTACCCTACATCCTACCTACCGGTAACCAGCACAGTATATGATATCTAATATCTATATATGTAAATCTACCCTACATCTACCTAGGTAACGCCACAGTATATGGTATCTATATATCTATATATGTAAATCTACCCTTACATCCTACCTATCGGTAACCAGCACAGTAATGTATCTATTATCTATATATGATAAATCTACCCTTACATCCTACCTATCCAGTAACCAGCACAGTATATGGTATCTATATATGATAAATCTACCCTTACATCCTACCTATCCGGTAACCAGCACAGTATATGGTATCTATATATCTATATATGATAATCTACCCTTACATCCTACCTATCCGGTAACCAGCACAGTATATGGTATCTATATATCTATATATGATAAATCTACCCTTACATCCTACCTATCTGGTAACCAGCACAGATATGGTATCTTATATCTATATATGATAAATCTACCCTTAATCCTACCTATCCGGTAACACACAGTATATGTATCTATATATCTATATATGATAATATACCCTTACATCCTACCTATCCGGTAACCAGCACAGTATATGGTATCTATATATGAAAATCTACCCTTACTCCTACCTATCCGGTAACCAGCACAGTATATGATATCTATATATCTATAATATGAAATCTACCCTTACATCCTACCTATCTGGTAACCAGCACAGTATATGGTATCTATATATCTATATATGATAAATCTACCTTACATCCTACCTATCCGGTAACCAGACAGTTATGGTATCTATATATCTATATATGATAAATCTACCCTTACATCCTACCTATCCGGTAACCAGCACGTATATGGTATCTATATATCATATATGATAAATTACCCTTACATCCTACCTATCCGGTAACCACACAGTATATGATATCTATATATCTATATATGATAATCTACCCTTACATCCTACCTATCCGGTAACCAGCACAGTATATGGTATCTATATATCTATATGATAAATCTACCCTTACATCCTACCTATCGGTAACCAGCACAGTATATGTATACTATATATCTATATATGATAAATTCTACCCTTACATCCTACCTATCTGGTAACCAGCACAGTATATGATATCATATATATATTATGATAAATCTACCCTTACATCCTACCTATCCGGTAACCAGCACAAGTATATGGTATCTATATATGATAAATCTACCCTTACATCCTACCTATCCGGTAACCAGCACAGTATATGGTATCTATATATCTATATATGATAAATCTACCCTTACATCCTACCTATCCGGTAACCAGCAGAGTATATGGTATCTATATATCTATATATGATAAATCTACCCTTACATCCTACCTATCTGAACCAGCACAGTAAGGTATCTATATATATATAGATAAATCTACCCTTACATCCACCTATCCGTAACCATCACAGTATATGATATCTATATATCTATATATGATAAATCTACCCTTACATCCTACCTATCCGGTAACCAGCACAGTATATGGTATCTATATATGATAAATCTACCCTTACATCCTACCTATCCGGTAACCAGCACAGTATATGAGTCATATATATCTATATATGATAAATCTACCCTTAATCCTACCTATCTGGTAACCAGCACAGTATAGGTTCTATATATCTATATATGATAAATCTACCCTTACATCCTACCATCGGTAACCAGCAGTATATGGTATCTATTATCTATATATGATAAATATACCTTACATCCTACCTATCCGGTAACCAGCACAGATAGGTATATATATCTATATATGATAAATATACCCTACATCTACCTATCCGGTAACCATCACGTATATGATATCTATATATCTAATTGATAAATCTACCCTTACATCCTACCTATCTGGTAACCAGCACAGTATATGGTATCTATAGATCTTATATGATAAATCTACCCTTACATCCTACCTATCCGGTAACCAGCACAGTATATGGATCTATATATCTATATATGATAAATCTACCCTTACATCCTACCTTCCGGTAACCAGACAGTATATGATATCTATATATCTATATGATAAATCTACCCTTACATCCTACCTATCCGGTAACCAACAGTATATGGATCTATATATCTATATATGATAAATCTACCCTTACATCCTACCTATCCGGTAACCCCAACAGTATATGGTATCTATATATCTATATATGATAAATCTACCCTTACATCTACCTATCCGGTAACAGCACAGTATATGGTATCTATATATCTATATATATAAATCTACCCTTACATCCTACCTATCCGGTAACCAGCACAGTATATGGTATCTATATATCATTATGATAAATCTACCCTTACATCCTACCCTCCGGTAACAGCACAGTATATGGTATCTATATATCTATATATGATAAATCTACCCTTACATCCTACCTATCCGGTAATCAGCAAAGTATATGATATCTATATATCTAATATGATAAATCTACCCTTACATCCACCTATCCGGTAACCAGCACAGTATATGATATCTATAATCTATATATGATAAATCTACCCTAACATCCTACCTATCGGGTAACCAGCACAGTATATGGTATCTATATATCTATATATGATAAATCTACCCTTACATCCTACCTATCCGGTAACCAGCACAGTATATGGTATCTATATATCTATATATGATAAATCTACCCTTACATCCTACCTATCCGGTAACCAGCACAGATATGGTATCTATATATCTAATGTTGTAAATCTACCTTACATCCTACCATCGGTAATCAGCCACAGTATATGGTATCTATATATCTATATATGATAATCTACCCTTACATCCTACCTATCCGGTAATCAGCACAGTATAGATATCTATATATCTATATATGATAAATCTACCCTCATCCTACCTATCCGGTAACCAGCACAGTATGATGATCTAATATCTATATATGATAAATCTACCCTAACATCTACCTATCCGGAACACACAGCACAGTATATGGTATCTATATATCTATATAGATAAATCTACCCTTACATCCTACCTATCCGTACCAGACAAGTATATGGTATCTATATATCTATATATGATAAATCTACCCTTAATCCTACCTATCCGGTAACCAGCGAGTATGTATCTAATATGATAAAAATCTACCCATACATCCTACCTATCCGGTAACCGCACGGTATATAGTATCTATATATAATAAATCTACCCTTACATCCTACCTATCCGGTAACCAGCGCAGTATAGATATATATATATATGATAAATCTACCCTTACCATCCTACCTATCCGGTAACCAGCGACAGTATATGATATCTATTATATGATAAATCTACCCTTACATCCTACCTATCCGGTAACCAGCGCAGTATATGATATCTATATATGATAAATCTACCCTTACATCCTACCTATCCGGTAACCAGCGAAGTATGATATCTATATATGATAAATCTACCCATACATCCTACCTATCGGTAACCAGCACGTTGGTCTATATATCTATAATAATAAATCTACCCTTACATCCTACCTATCCGGTAACCAGCGCAGTATATGATATCTATATATGATAAATCTACCCTTACATCCTACCTATCCGGTAACCAGCACAGTATATTGTATCTATATATCTATATATGATAAATCTACCCTTACATCCTACCTATCCGGTAACCAGCACAGTATATGGTATCTATATATCTATATATGATAATCTACCCTACATCTACCTATCCGGTAACCAGCACAGTATATGGTATCTATATATCTATATATGATAAATCTACCCTTAAATCCTACCTATCCGGTAACCAGCACAGTATATGTATCTATATATCTATATATGATAAATCTACTTACATCTACCTATCCGGTAACCAGCACAGTCTATGGTATCTATATATCTATATATGATAAATCTACCCTTACATCCTACCTATCGGTAACCAGCACAGGTATATGATATCTATATATCTATATATGAAAATCTACCCTTACATCCTACCTATCCGGGAACCAGCACAGTATATGGATCTATATCTATATGATAAATCTACCTTACATCCTACCTATCTGGTAACCAGCACAGTATATGGTATCATATATCTATATATGATAAATCTACCCTTACATCTAACATCCGGTAACCATCAAGTATATGATATAATATCTATATATGATAAATCTACCCTTACATCCTACCTATCCGGTAACCAGCACAGTATATGGTATCTATATATGATAAATATCTACCCTTACATTACCTATCGGTAACCAGCACAGTATATGATATCTATATATCTATATATGATAAATCTACCCTTCATCTAACTATCTGGTAACCACAGTATATGGTATTATATATCATATATGATAAATCACCCTTACATCCTACCTATCTGGTAACCAGCACAGTATATGATATCATATATTCTATATATGATAAATCTACCCTAATCTACCTATCCGGTAACCAGCACAGTATATGGTATCTATATATGATAAATCTACCCTTACATCCTACCATCCGGTAACCAGCACAGTATATGGTATCTATATATCTATATATGATAAATCTACCCTTACATCCTACCTATCCGGTAACAGCACAGTATATGGTATCTATATATCTATATATGATAATCTACCCTTACATCCTACCTATCTGGTAACCAGCACAGTATATGGTATCTATATATCTATATATGATAATTACCCTTACATCCTACCTATCCGGTAACCAACAGTATATGAATCTATATATCTATATATGATATCTACCCTTACATCCTACCTATCCGGTAACCAGCACAGTATATGGTATCTATATCTAGATTAAATCTACCCTACATCTACCTATCCGGTAACCAGCACAGTATATGATATCTATATATCTATATATGATAAATCTACCCTTACATCCTACCTATCTGGTAACCAGCACAGTATATGGTATCTATATACTATATTGATAATCTACCCTTACATCCTACCTATCCGGTAACCAGCACAGTATATGGTATCTATATATCTATATATGATAAATATACCCTTACATCCTACCTATCCGGTAACCAGCACAGTATATGGTATCTATATATCTATATATGATAATATACCCTTACATCCTCCTATCCGGTAACCACACAGTATATGATATCTAATATCTATATATGATAAATCTACCCTTACATCCTACCTATCGGTAACCAGCACAGTATATGGTATCTATAATCTAATATGATAAAATACCCTTACATCCTACCTATCCGGTAACCACACAGTATATGTATCTATATATCTATATATGATAAATCTACCTTACATCCTACCTATCCGGTAACCAGCACAGTATATGATATCTATATATCTATATATGATAAATCTACCTTACATCCTACCTATCCGGTAACCACACAGTATATGGTATCTATATATCTAATATGATAAATCTACCCTTACATCCTACCTATCGGTAACCAGCACAGTATATGGTATCTATATATCTATATATGATAAATCTACCCTTACATCCTACCTATCCGGTAACAGCACAGTATATGGTTCTATATATCATATATGATAAATCACCCTTACATCCTACCTATCCGGTAACCAGCACAGTATGGTATCTATATATCTATTATGATAAATCTACCTTACATCCTACCTATCCGGTAATCAGCACAGTATATGGTATCTATATATCTATATATGTAAATCTACCCTTACATCCTACTATCCGGTAATCAGCACAGTATATGGATATCTATATATCTATATATGATAATCTACCCTTACATCCTACCTATCCGGTAACCAGCACAGTATATGATATCTATATATCTATATATTAAAATCTACCCTAACATCCTACCTATCGCGTAACCAGCACAGTATATGGTATCTATATATCTATATATGATAAATCTACCCTACTCCTACCATCCAGTAACCAGCACAGTATGGTATCTATATCTATATATGATAAATCTACCCTTACATCCTACCTATCCGGTAACCAGCACAGTTATGGTATCTATATATCTATGTATGATAAATCTACCTTACATCCTACCTATCCGGTAATCAGCACAGTATATGGATTATATATCTATATATGATAATCTACCCTTACATCCTAACTATTCGGTAATCAGCACAGTATATGAATATATATATCTATATATGATAAATCTACCCTTACATCCACCTATCCGGTAACCAGCACAGTATATGATATCTTTATACTATATATGATAAATCTACCCACATCCTAACCTATCCGGTAACCAGCACCGATATTGTATCTATATATCTATATATGATAAATCTACCCTTACATCCTACCTATCCAGTAACAGCACAGTATATGGTATCTATATATCTATATATGATAAATCTACCCTTACATCCTACCTATCCGGTAACCAGCAAGTATGATATCATATATGAAAATCTACCCATACATCCTACCTATCCGGTAACCAGCACGGTATATAGTATCTATATATAATAAATTACCCTTACATCCTACCTATCTCGGTAACCAGCGCAGTATATGATATCTATATATGATAAATCTACCCTACATCCTACCTATCCGGTAACCAGCGCAGTAAGATATGATATCTATTATGATAAATCTACCCTTACATCCTAACTATCCGGTAACCAGCGCAGAGTTATGTATCTAATGATAAATCTACCCTTACATCCTACCTATCCGGTAACCAGCGAGTATGATATATATATATGATAAATCTACCAACATCCATCCTATCCGGTAACCAGCAACGGTATATAGTATCTATATCTATAAATCTACCCTTACATCCTAACTATCCGGTAACCAGCGCAGTATATGATATCTATATATGATAAATCTACCCTTACAATCCTACCTATCCGGTAACCAGCACAGTGATATGATATCTATATTCTATATATATAATCTACCCTTACACTCTACCTATCCGGGAACCAGCACAGTATATGGTATCTATATATCTATATAGATAAATCTACCCTTACATCCTACCTATCCGGTAACCAGCACAGTATATGGTATCTATATACTATATATGATAAATCTACCCTACATCCTACTATCCGGTAACAGCACAGTATATGGGATCATATATTCTAATATGATAAATCTACCCTTAATCCTACCTATTCGGTAACCAGCACACAGTCTATGGATCTTATATATCTATATATGATAAATCTACCCTTACATCCTACCTATCGGTAACCAGCACGGTATATGATATCTATATATCTATATATGATAAATCTACCCTTACATCCTACCTATCCGGTAACCAGCACAGTATTGGTATATATTTCTATATATGATAAATCTACCCTTACATCCTACCTATGGTAACCAGCACAGTATATGGTATATATATCTATATATGATAAATCTACCCTTACATCCTACCTATCCGGTAACCAGCACAGTATATAATATCTATATATCTATATATGATAAATCTACCCTTACATCCACCTATCTGGTAACCAGCACAGTAATGGTAGCTATATATATGAAATCTATCCTTACATCCTACCTATCCGGTAACCGCACAGTATATGGTAGCTATATATGATAAATCTATCCTTCATCCTACACTGGTAACCAGCACAGTAGTATATGGATTATATATCTATATGATAAATCTACCCTTACAATCCTACCTATATGGTAACCAGCACGTATATGGTATCTATAGATCTATATATGATAAATCTACCCTACATCCTACCTATCGGTAACCAGCACGTATATGGTATCATATATCTATATATGATAAATCTACCCTTACATCCACCTATCTGGTAACCAGCACAGTATATGGTATCTTATATCTATATATGATAAATCTACCCTTACATCCTACCTATCTGGTAACCAGCACAGTATATGGTATCTATATATCTATATATGATAAATCTACCCTTACATCCTACCTACGGTAACCAGCACAGTAATGATATCATATATCTATAAGAAATCTACCCTTACATCCACCTATATGTAACAGCACAGTATATGATATCTAATACTATATATGATAAATACTCCAATCCTACCTATCGGTAACCAGCACAGTATATGGTATCTATATATCTATATATGATAAATCTACCCTTACATCCTACCTATCCGGTAACCAGCACAGATATGGTATCTATATATCTATATATGATAAATCTACCCTTACATCCTACCTATCCGGTAACCAGCACAGTATATGGTATCTATATATCTATATATGATAAATCTACCCTTACATCCTACCTATCCGGTAACCAGCAACAGTATATGGTATCTATATATCTATATATGATAAATCTACCCTTACATCCTACCTATCGGTAACCAGCACAGTATATGGTATATATATATGATAATCTACCCTTACATCCTATCTATCTGGTAACCAGCACAGTATATGAATATATATGTACTATTATATGATTAAATCTACCCTACATCCTATCTATTGGTAACCAGCACAGTATATGGTATCTATGTATCTATTATGATAAATCCCTTACATCCTACACTATCCCGGTAACCAGCACAGTATATGGTATCTATATAACTATATATGATAAATCTACCCTTACATCCTACCTATCCGGTAACCAGCACAGTATATGGTATCTACTGGTAACCAGCACAGTATATGGTATCTATATATCTATATATGATAAATCTACCCTTACATCCTACCTATCCGGGAACCAGCACAGTATATGATATCTATATATCTATATATGATAAATCTACTCTTACATCCTACCTATCGGTAACCAGCACAGTATATGGTATCATATATCTATATATGATAAATCTACCCTTACATCATACCTATCCGGTAACCAGCACAGTATAGATATCTATGTATCTATATATGATAAATCTACCCTTACATCTATCATCTGGGAACCAGCACAGTATATGGTATCTATATATATATAATGATAAATCTACCCTTACATCCTACCCATCGGTAACCACCAGTATATGATATCTATATATCTATATATGATAAATCTACCCTTACATCCTACCTATCTGGTAACCAGCACAGTATATGGTATCTATATATCTATATATGATAAATCTACCCTTACCTCATACCTATCTGGTACCAGCACAGTATATGATATCTATATATCTATATATGATAAATCTACCCTTACATTCTACCTATCCGGTAACCAGCACAGTTAGGTATCTAATCTATATATGTAAATCTACCCTTACATCCTACCTATCTGGTAACCAGCACAGTATATGATATCTATATATCTATATATGATAATCTACCCTTACATCCTACTATCCGGTAACCAGCACGAGTATATGGTATCTATATATCTATATATGATAAATCTACCTTACATCCTACCTATCCGGTAACCAGCACGTATATGGTATCTATATATCATATATGATAAATTTACTTACATCCTACCTATCCGGTAAACGCCAGTCTATGGTATCTATATATCTAATATGATAAATCTACCCTCATCCTACCTATCCGGACCAGCACGGTATATGATTCTATATATCTATAATGATAAATCTACCCTTACATCCTACCTATCCGGTAACCAGCACGGTATATGATATCTATATATCTATATATGATAAATCTACCCTTACATCCTACTATCCGGTAACCAGCACGGTTAGATGATTATTTCTATTGAGGTTTTGAACCTCATTTAAGGCCTTTCCCATGAGCGATTAGCTCTGAGCGATTTTCTGTTTTAAAGAGATTTTCTGTTTTTAAGAGAATTGACAGCGTTAAAAAACTAAAGCGTTTATTAACTGTGGTTGCAGCCTAGTAAATGTTACTAACCTAACACTATTTATTTTCGGAGGGTGCCTGTGTAAGTAATTAATCACTAGTGTTTTTTTTTTTTTTTTTACTACTTACTGCTTGAATAAGGTGGTAGGAATTGTTTGAGTAAACAAAGCACTGGATTACAAAACAAATACTTGTGTTTAAAAAAACACTGTTACCTGTTGAGCGGGGGTGGTAGGAGACAAGGAAAGTTTTTTTTTTTTTCTCTCTCTCTGATTGGATGGGGGGTGTTTGTAACTAATTGGTTTAAATTGGCTGAGGCCTGTTGGCTCTGGTTGGTTTTGAAACTCATTTAAGGCCTTTCCCATGAGCGATTAGCTCTGAGCGATTTCTGCTTTTAAAGAGATTTTTCTGTTTTTAAGAGAATTGACAGCGTTAAAAAAACTAAAGCGTTTTTAAAAAGGAAAGCGTTTGAGAACAACACTATTTCTGCTGTGTCTCTGCTGTGTATTGCTGTTTAGTATGGACAGTTTTGTTGGGGCCAGCGCATGGCATCCTGCCGCACTGTATGGGATCTTGGAGCAGCGCCCAGGGGACCTATGTATGTGTCAGATGTGAGTGGGTTGCCCATTTGGAATCTGAGGTACAGAGTCTAAGGGGTAAACTTGCAGCATTGCAGGACTTGGCAAACCTGGGGGAAATGCAGGTACTGGCAGGGGCCAGTAAACTGGTGGCTGGAGATGGGGCAGATAAGGTGGAGAAGGAAGATAGATTTGTAAGGGTCACCAGGGGAAGTAGGGGACGGAAGGATAGGGGGGCTTCTTCCAGCTGGTCGATCCCAACAGATTTGCCCTTTTAGGTGAAGATGTGGAGGACGATGGCTCGGAAGCAGCATGTATGGAGCGGGCCTTTCCTTGAGCACCCAGGGGACGGCCATCTCCAATACAAGGGAGGGAGAACTGGGGGCTAGGAAGGATGACAGGGTGGTAGTGGTAGGGGATTCTATTATTAGAAGGGGATAGATAGGGTAATCTGTCGCCAGGACCTGCATGCCAAACAGTGTGTTGTCTGCTGGTGCTAGGGTGACATGTCGTGGATGTGTAGACAGATATTGGGTGGGGCTGGGAGTGAACCGGCGGGTCTTGGTTCACATTGGTGCCAATGACAAAGTTAGAGGTGGAGGTGAGGTCCTTAAAAATGATTTCCGAGAATTAGGGGCCAAGTTAAAAGCAAGGACCTCCAGGGTAGTGATTCAGAAATACTACCGCAGCCACGTGCTACGCTAGGGAGGCAACGAGAGCTCAGGAGTATAAATGCGTGGTGGCTAAGAGAGTGGTTGTAAGGAGATGGGGTTTGGGTTTTTAGAGAACTGGGCTGACTTTTCTGTTGGCTACAGGCTCTTTAGTAGGACGGATTGCACCTCAATGGTGATGGTGCAACTGTTTTGGGGGAGAGATGGCTAGGGGGTTGGAGGAGATTTTAAACTAGTATGGGGGGAGGGAAAGTTTAACTACACAGGGGTAGATAGAGAAGTTAGGGATCTGGGGTGGCTAGTAACACAACGGAGGGAGGAGAGGGGGAGGGGGAGCATAGAGGATAAGGGGCATGTACGACCATGTATGGAAGTAAATCAATTGATAATCTAAAATGTTGTTTACAAATGCAAGGAGTCTGGCTGGAAAAACCGGCGAACTTGAAATAATAGCGTTAAAGGAAAGGTATGATGTAATTGGTATAGCAGAATCATGGCTTAATGATTCCACGACTGGACAGTAAATATGAAAGATACTCTTATTTAGACATGACCGAGTTAAAAGAAAGGAGGAGGAGTATGTATGTATGTTAAACAGGAATTGAAGCCAAATTTAAAAGATGGAATAGATGGGGAGCAAACGATGCGGCCGAAAACATTATGGTGGAAATGGTACAGGAAGCCAAAGGTAGGTAAATTATTGTGGAGTGTGTTATAAGCCGCCAAATGCCGGGGGGAAGAGGTGAAATGAATCTCCATATGCAGTTGGCGAAGGCTGCTGGTATGGGGCATGTTCTGGTTATGGGGGATTTTAATACCCTGACATAGATTGGAGTAATGGAACTGCCAGCACCTCAAAAGGTATAAAGTTCTTAAATTTCCTATATGGCATTTCTTTCACAGATGGTAGAAGTTCCTACTAGACAGAATGCGTTGTTGGATCTGGTGATATATAATAACCAGAGTCATTTGGAGATGAAGATAATGGGAAGCTTAGGGATAGTGACCATGATATAGTGTCATTTAAATAAGGGAATAGACATGATAAGTGTCTTTATATAGGGATAGGATCATAATAGTGCTTAAATGGGAATAGTGACCATGATTATAGTGTCATTTAATATAGGGAATAGTGACCATGATATAGTGTCATTTAATATAGGGAATAGTGACCGTGATATAGTGTCATTATATAGGGAACAGTGACCATGATATAGTGTCATTTAATATAGGAATAGTGATATGATATAGTGTCATTAATATAGGAATAGTGACCATATATAGTGTCATTTAATATAGGGAATAGTGACCATGATATAGTGTCATTTAAATAGGGATAGGACCGTGATATAGTGTCATTTAATATAGGGAACAGTGACCATGATATAGTGTCTTAATATAGGGAATAGTGATTATGATACAGTGGTCATTTAATATAGGGAATAGTGACCATGTACAGTGTCATTTAATATAGGGAATAGACCATGTGATATAGTGTCATTTAATATAGGGAATAGAACCTGATATAGTGTCATTTAATATAGGGAATAGTGACCGTGATATAGTGTCATTAATATAGGGAATAGTGACCGTGATATAGTGTCATTTAATATAGGAATAGTAACCGTGATATAGTGTCATTTAATATAGGGAATAGTGACCGTGATATAGTGTCATTTAATATAGGGAATAGTGACCATGATATAGGTTATTTAATATAGGGAATAGTGACCAGATATAGTGTCATTTAATATAGGGAATAGTGACCATGATATAGTGTCATTTAATATAGGGAATAGTGACCGTGATACAGTGTCATTAATATAGAGCATAGTGACCGTGATACAGTGTCATTTAATATAGGGAATAGTGACCGTGATACAGTGTCATTTAATATAGGGAATAGTGACCGTGATACAGTGTCATTTAATATAGGGAATAGTGACCGTGAATAGGTATTTATATAGGGAACAGTGACCATGATATAGTGTAATTTAATATAGGGAACAGTGACCATGATACAGTGTCATTTAATATGGGAATAGTGATATGATACAGTGTCATTTAATATAGGAATAGTGACCATGATACAGTGTCATTTAATATAGGGAAAGTGACCATGATATAGTGTCATTAATATAGGGAATAGTAACCATGATATAGTGTCATTTAATATAGGGAAATTAGTGACCGTGATATAGTGTCATTTAATATAGGGAAAGTGACCATGATGTATAGTGTCTTAATATAGGGATAGTGACCATGATATAGTGTCATTTAATATAGGCAATAGTGACCTGATATAGTGTCATTTAATATAGGGAATAGTAACCATGATATGTGTCATTAATATAGGGAATAGTGACCGATGAATAGTGTCATTTAATATAGGGAATAGTGACCATGATATATGTGTCATTTAATATAGGGAATAGTGACCATGATATAGTGTCATTTAATATAGGGATAGTGACCATGAATAGTGTCATTTTATATAGGGAATAGTGACCGTGATATAGTGTCATTTATATAGAGAATAGTGACCGTGATACAGTGTCATTTAATATAGGGAATAGTGACCGTGATATAGTGTCATTTAAATAGGGAATAGTGACCATGATATATTGTCATTTAATATAGGGAATAGTGACCATGATATAGTGTCATTTAATATAGGGAATAGTGACCATGATATAGTGTCATTTAGTATAGGGAATAGTGACCATGATATAGTGTCATTTAATATAGAGATAAGTGACCGTGATACAGTGTCATTAATATAGGGAATATGACCGTGATATAGTGTCATTAATATAGGGAATAGTGACCATGATACAGTGTCATTTAATATAGGGAATAGTGATCATGATATGTGTCATTAATATAGGGAATAGTGACCTGATATAGTGTCATTTAATATAGGGAATAGTGACCATGATATAGTGTCTTTATATAGGTTGCAGAAACTAAAGTGCACTGGCTTAACAAAAACTTTTAACTTTAGGAAAGCTAATTTTATGCTTTTAAAGGAATCGCTCCTGCTCATAGACTGGGGGGAACGTTTCTAGGTAAAGATACTGAGCAGATGTGACCACTTTAAAGGGATATTAAACTATAACATTTCCAAATCGGTACCTTTAGGAAACAAGTGTAAAAAATTAGGTCCAGTCCTGCATGGCTTAATGCTCAGGTTAAAAGGGAAATGGAAAAAAAAGAAAAGGGCTTTTAAAATTTTGAAAGCAGAAGGCACAGAACAGGCTTACAGGGACTTCAAAGTTTGTAATAAAGAGTGCAAGAAAGCAATTAAACTAGCTAAAATAGAAGAAAATAGGATTGCCGAACAAAGCAAGTCCAACCCCAAGATGTTTTTTTAAGTATATAAATGGTAAAAAAATGAGGACTGAGAATGTGGGACCATTAAATAATGGAGCTGAGGTGGTTGTAGAGGATGCCGAAAAGGCTAATTGCTAAACCGTTTTTTTACATCGGTTTTTACTGTTGAGAATCCTTACAGTAGGGATTGTAACAATGTGCAGGGAGGAAATGAGAGTCTTCACATTGGATAAACAGAGGATATGGTACGGAATCAATTAGACAAAGTTAATATCAATAAAGCCCCAGGACCAGATGGATTGCATCCTAGGATTTTAAAAGAGCTTAGTCAGTTCTAGCAAGACCACTGTGTCTCATCTTTTCAGATTGCTTTGGTCTGGGGATGTGCCGCTGGATTGGAAAAAAGCCAATGTCATACCAATTTCAAAAAAGGTAGTCGTTCACAGCCTGGTAATATAGACCTGTAAGCCTAACATCAGTGGTAGGGAAGGTGATGGAAACTTTGTTAAGGGATCGATCCTTGACTTTGTCTCCAGAGATCATCTTATTAGTAGTAGTCAGGCATGGATTTATGAGAAATAGATCATGCCAGACAAATTTAATTGGTTTTTATGAAGAAGTGAGTAAGAAGTTAGATTCAGGCACAGCTGTGGGATGTGGTATATTTGGATTTTGCAAAAGCCTTACATAGGCCACATAGGCGACTAATGTATAAACTGAGGACTGTTGGCCTTGAAGAAACATTTGTCATGGATAGAGAGCTGGTATTGGACCGCAAAACAGAGAGTGGTGGTTAATGGAGCTGCATCTATGGGGGCTAAAGTTCTAAGCGAGGAGTTCCTCAGGGTTCTGTACTGGGGGCCGCTTCTGTTAATCTGTTTATAATGACTTAGAAGGGGCATTGAGAGCAAGGTCTCTGTGTTTGCTGATGACACTAATTATGCAGAGCTTGGAAACTTCCAATGATGTGCAAGTGCTGCAAAGCAGACCTAGATAGATATCACAATGGGCAGCAGAATGGCAGATGAGATTCAATGTAGATAAATGGAAGGGGATGCATTTGGGATTAATAATCCCTGTGCCCCCTACACCATAAATAACTCTGTGTAAGGCATCTGTAATGAAAAAGTTGGGGGGTTCTGGTAGATAACAGACTCTAGCTGTAGCAAAAACAATGCCAGGTAGCAACAGCTAGAGCTAGCAAGAATTGTCTTGTATAAAGAGGGGAATGGAATCAAGAGAGAAAAAATATTATTTCTCCCTCTTTACAAGGCACTGGTAAGGCCTCATTGGAATTGCGGTGCAGTTTTGGAATCCCATATACAAAAGGGACATCTTGGAAAATTGAGGCAGTTCAGAGAAGGGCAACTAAATTAATAAGGGGAATGGAGGGGCTTGAATATGCAGGCAGATTAGACAAGTTAGGGCTGTTTACATTGGAGAAGCGGCGGCGGTTGCGTGGGGACATGATAACCTTATACAAATATATTAATGGCCCATACAGTGAAACTCTCTGGTGCATTGTTCACTAATAGGTCATATCAGAGGACTCGTGGACATCCTTTAAGGTTGGAGAAAAGAAGTTTCTCTTCAAGTTAGGAGAGGTTTCTTTACAGTGAGAACGGTGAAACTGTGGAACTGTCTTCCAGCAGAGGTGTTAATGGCAATTTTATTGAATAACTTTAAGGGAATAGGTTGGACTTGATGGACGAATGTCTTTATTCAACCTTAATTACTATGTTATATATGATAAATCTAACCTTACATCCTACCTATCCGGTAACCAGCACAGTATATGGTATCTATATATCTATATATAATCTATCCTTACATCCTACCTATCCGGTAACCAGCACAGTATATGGTATATATATCTATATTGATAAATCTACCCTTACATCCTACCTATCCGGTAACCAGCACAGTATATGGTATCTATATATCTATATATGATAAATCTACCCTTACATCCTACCTATCCGGTAACCAGCACGTCAGTATATGTGTATCTATATATCTATATATGATAAATCTACCCTTACATCCTACCTATCCGGTAACCAGCACAGTATATGGTATCTTATATCTATATATGATAAATCTACCCTTACATCCTACTATCCGGTAACCAGCACAGTATATGGTATCTATATATCTATATATGATAAATCTACCCTTACATCCTACCCTATCCGAAAACCAGCACAGTATATGGTATCTATATATCTATATATGATAAATCTACCCTTACATCCTACCTATCCGGTAACCAGCACAGTATATGGTATCTATATATCTGATATATGAAATCTACCCTTACATCCTACCTATCCGGTAACCAGCACAGTATATGGTATCTATATATCTATATATGATAAATCTACCCTTACATCCTACCTATCGGTAACCAGCACAGTATATGGTATCTATAATCTATATATGATAAATCTACCTTACATCCTACCTATCCGGTAACCAGCACAGTATATGGTATTCTATAATCTATATATGATTAAATCTACCCTACATCCTACCTATCCGAAAACCAGCACAGTATATGGTATCATATATCTATATATGATAAATCTACCCTTACATCCTACCTATCCGGTAACCAGCACAGTATATGGTATCTATATATCTATATATGATAAATCTACCCTTACATCCTACCTATCCGGTAACCAGCACAGTATATGGTATCTATATATCTATAAATGATAAATCTACCCTTACATCCTACCTATCCGGTAACCAGCACAGTATATGGTATCTATATATCTATATAATAATCTACCCTTTACATCCTACCATATCCGGTAACCAGCACAGTATATGGTATCATATATATCTATATATGATAAATCTACCCTTAAATCCTACCTATCCGATAACCAGCACAGTATATGGTATCTATAGATGTATATATGATAAATTCTACCCTAAATCCACCTATCCGGTAACCAGCACCAGTATATGATATCTATATATCTATATGATGAAAATCTACCCTTACATCGTACCTATCCGGTAACCAGCACAGATATGGTATCTATATATCTATATATGATAAATCTACCTACATCCTACCTATCCGGAACCAGCACAGTGATATGATATCATATATCTAATATGATAAACACCCTTACATCCTACCTACCGGTAACCCACAGTATATGATATCTATATATCTAATAGATAAAATCTACCCTTACATCCTACCTATCGGTAACCAGCACAGTATATGGTATCTATATATCTATATATGATAAATCTACCCTTACATCCTACCTATCCGGTAACCAGCACAGTATATGATATCTATGTATCTATATATGATAAATCTACCCTTACATCCTACCTATCCGGTAACCAGCACAGTATATGGTATCTATATATCTATATATGATAAATCTACCCTTACATCCTACCTATACGGTAACCAGCACAGTATATGGTATCTATAGGTCTATATATGATAAATCTACCTTACATCCTACCTATCTGGTAACCAGCACAGTATATGGTATCTATATATGATAAATCTACCCTTACATCCTACCTATCCGGTAACCAGCACAGTATATGGTATCTATATATCTATATATGATAAATCTACCCTTACATCCTACCTATCCGGTAACCAGTACAGTATATGGTATCTATATATGATATATCTACCCTTATATCCTACCTATCCGGTAACCAGCACAGTATATGATATCTATATAAGATAAATCTACCCTTATATCCTACCTATCCGGTAACCAGTACAGTATATGGTATCTATATATCTATATATGATAAATCTACCCTTATATCCTACCTATCCGGTAACCAGCACAGTATATGATATCTATATATGATAAATCTACCCTTACATCCTACCTATCCGGTAAACAGCGCAGTATATGATATCTATATAAGATAAATCTACCTTTACATCCTACCTATCCGGTAACCAGTGCAGTATATGGTATCTATATATCTATATATGATAAATCTACCCTTACATCCTACCTATCCGGTAAACAGCGCAGTATATGATATCTATAGATCTATATATGATAAATGTACCCTTACATCTTACCTATCCGGTAACCAGCCACAGTATATGGTATCTATATATCTATATATGATAAATCTACCCTTACATCCTACCTATCCGGTAACCAGCGCAGTATATGATATCTATATATGATAAATCTACTCATACATCCTACCTATCCGGTAACCAGCACAGTATATGGTATCTATATATGATAAATCTACCCTTACATCCTACCTATCCCGTAACCAGCACAGTATATGGTTCTTAGATCTATATGTGATAAATCTACCCTACATCCTACTATCTGGTAACCAGCACAGTATATGGTATCTATATTGATAAATCTACCCTTACATCCTACCTATCTGGTAACCAGCACAGTATATGGTATCTATATTCTATATGATAAATCTACCCTACATCCTACCTATCCGGTAACCACGCAGTATAGGTATCTATATATCTATATATGATAAATCTACCCTTACATCCTACCTATCCGGTAACCAGCGATAGAGATATCTATATATGATAAATCTACCCATACATCCTACCTATCCGGTAACAGCACAGTATATAGTATCTATATATAATAAATCTACCCTTACATCCTACCTATCCGGTAACCAGCGCAGTATATGATATCTATATATGATAAATCTATCCTTACATCCTACCTATCTGGTAACCAGCACAGTATATGGTATCTATATATCTATAAATGATAAATCTACCCTTACATCCTACCTATCCGGTAACCAGCCACGTATATGGATCTCTATATCTATATGATAAATCACCCTTACATCCACTATCCGGTAAAGAGACACAGTATATGGTATCTATGTATCTATATATGATAAATCTACCCTTACATCCTACCTATCGGTAACCGCCAGTATATGGTATCTATATATCTATATATAAAAATTACCCTAACATCCTACCTATCGGTAACCCGAGCAGGAGTATATGATATCTATATATGATAAATCTACCCTTACATCCTACCTATCCGGTAAACGAGCACAGTATATGGTATCTATATAGATAAATCTACCCTACATCCTACCTATCCGGTAAAACCAGCACAGTATATGGTATCTAATATGAATAAATCTACCCTTACATCCTACCTATCCGGTAACCAGCGCAGTATATGATAGTAAATGATAAATCTACCCTTACATCTACTATCGGTAACCAGCCAGTATATGGTAACTATATATACTAAATCCTTAACATACACTCTACCTATCCGGTAACCAGCGCAGTATATGATCTAATATGATAAATCTACCCTTACATCCTACCTATCCGGTAACAGCACAGTATATGATAATCTATATATGATAAATCTACCCTTACATCCTACCTATCGGAACCAGCACAGTATATGGTATCTGTATATCTAAATGATAAATCTACCCTTACAATCCTACCATACGGTAACCAGCACAGTGATATGGCATATTATATATCTATTGATAATCTACCCTTACATCCTACCTATCCGGAACCAGCACAGTATATGGTATCTATATATCTATATATGATAAATCTACCCTTACATCCTACCTATCCGGTAACCAGCACAGTATATGGTATCTATATATCTATATATGATAAAATCTACCCTTACATCCTACCTATCCGGTCACCAGCACAGTAATATGGTATCTATATATCTATATATATAAATCTACCCTTACATCCTACCTATCCGGTAACAGCACAGTATATGGTATCTATATATCTATATATGATAAATCTACCCTACATCCTACTATCCGGTAACCAGCACAGTATATGATTATCTATAATATGATAAATCTACCCTACATCCTACCTATCCGGTAACCAGCACAGTATATGGTATCTGTATATCTATATATGATAAATCTACCCAATCCTAACTATCCGGTAACCAGCACAGTATTTGGTATCTATATATCTATATATGATAAATCTACCCTTACATCCTACCTATCCGGTAACCAGCACAGTATATGGTATCGTATCTATATATGATAAATCTACCCTTACATCCTACCTATCCGGTAACCAGCACAGTATATGGTATCTATATATCTATATATGATAAATCTACCCTTACATCCTACCTATCCGGTAACCAGCACAGTATATGGTATCTATATATCTATATATGATAAATCTACCCTACATCCTACCTATCGGTATAACCAGCACAGTATATGGTATCTATATATTATATATGATAAATCATACCTTAAATCCTACTATCCGGTAACCAGCACAGTATATGGTATCTATATATCTATATATAATAATCTACCCTTACATCCTACCTATTCCGGAACCAGCACAGTATATGGTATCTATATATCTATATATGATAAATCTACCCTTACATCCTACCTATCCGGTAACCAGCACAGTATATGATATCTATATATGATAAATCTCCTTACATCCTACTATCCGGTAACCAGCACAGTATATGGTATCTGTATATCTATATATGATAAATCTACCCTTACATCCTACCTATCCGGTAACCAGCACAGTATATGGTATCTATATATCTATATATGATAAATCTACCCTTACATCCTACCTATCCGGTAACCAGCACAGTATATGATATCTATATCTATATATGATAAATCTACCCTTACATCCTACCTATCTGGTAACCAGCACAGTATATGGTATCTATATATCTATATATGATAAATCTACCCTTACATCCTACCTATCTGGTAACCAGCACAGTATATGATATCTATATCTATATATGATAAATCTACCCTTACATCCTACCTATCCGGTAACCAGCACAGTATATGGTATCTATATATGATAAATCTACCTTACATCCTACCTATCCGGTAACCAGCACAGTATATGATATCTATATATCTATATATGATAAATCTACCCTAACATCCTACCTATCCGGTAACCAGCACAGTATGATATCTATATATCTATATATGATAAATCTACCTTACATCCTACCTATCCGGTAACCAGCACAGTATATGATATCTATATATCTATATATGATAAATCTACCTTTACATCCTACCTATCCGGTAAACCAGCACAGTATATGGTAATCTATATATGATAAATCTACCTTACATCCTACCTATCCGGTAACCAGCACAGTATATGATATCTATATATCTATATATGAAATTACCCTTACATCCTACCTATCCGGTAACCAGCACAGTATATGGTATCTATATCTATATATGATAAATCTACCTACATCCTACTATCCGGTAACCAGCACAGTATATGATATCTATATATCTATATATGATAAATCTACCCTTACATCCTACCTATCCAGTAACCAGCACAGTATATGGTATCTACTATATATATATGATAAATCTACCTTACACTACCTATCCGGTAACCAGCACAGTATATGGTATCTATATATGATAAATCTACCTTACATCCTACCTATCCGGTAACCAGCACAGTATATGATATCTATATATCTATATATGATAAATCTACCCTTACATCCTACCTATCCAGTAACCAGCACAGTATATGGTATCTATATATCTATATATGATAAATCTACCCTTACATCCTACCTATCCAGTAACCAGCACAGTATATGGTATCTATATATCTATATATGATAAATCTACCCTTACATCCTACCTATCCGGTAACCAGCACAGTATATGGTATCTATATATGATAAATCTACCCTTACATCCACCTATCCGGTAACCAGCACAGTATGGACAAGTAAATTTGGGTATCATCAGCATATAAGTGATACTTAAAGCCATAATAACTGATTTTTCTCCCAGAGAGACAGTGTAGAGGGAGAACAGCAAGGGTCCTAATACCAAGCCATGAGGGACCGCCACACTAAGCAGAGAACTGAGAGGAAGGAACCAAGGATTTCTCCCAGTATTTATTAACAGCCATACATGGGTCCATAATTCTAATTTAACTAATCGTGTATGCTGGGTCTTACAAACTGGGACAGACTAATCTGCACATAATACAGTTGGAAGTCTGCTGGGAAAGGTATGTTAGCTATTACCCTATCCATGTTATTTTAAGAGTGATTAATAAGCTCTTTTAGCGCGGCTTTTTACCACCAGCTAATATCTGCCATCAAAGTCACACATTGGCTAAGACCCACATTGATACTTCTACCAATCCAATCCAGTCCTGGCAAATCACTGACAATCAATGCACACCCTAAATTCTAAAATAAAGGAGAACTAAAGTAGAAGAAAAACTGGGTGTTCATAGTCAGGGTCTCTAATTTCTGCTTTGACACAGTTATGAGATTGTCTGGTATGTATTTAAAGGGAACACTATACTCATGTAGGCTCCTCCCCCAGCTATTGTCCCTGACACTCCTCCATATTTGACAAAGGCTAGTATATGAAGGGGAGGAGCAGATTGCAGGTCTGTAACTGCACAAGTATAATGTGCTCCATTAAAAGCACTGCTGGATAATGTTACAAAACCATAAATTATTATAACCTAGGAACACGGAGTAAAAATAAAGACTGTAGAAATGTAGCCATGTATCACTTTAAATATAATCAAGATACAAATGTAACTAATGATCGTACTATAAAAAGTACACGTGTCGCTCCTGGTTAGGAAGTAGAAAGATATTTATAGATATTAAAAAGATTTTGTACAATAATTCACTGTAATGTCCTGGGGTATCACACTAAAATATATAAAGCAGAATAAATCGGATGTCTTGTTATTCTCTGATCTTTCCCCTTCCATATCGAATGACGAAGTTTGGGATTGAACATTATTCACTCTATTATATGTATAAAGGCCAAGTACAATCATTACGTGTGATTGTTGGGAATCTCGTTATTTAGATTTTTATTACATTTGGAGTTTGATTAGATGTAAGACCGTTTTGATTTCCCTACAATAACCAGCACATAGAGATTAGTTCTAATGAAACAGACTGAATGGGTTCTACATACCAATTAAAGCCACATGTCCCTGCCTAAATATTAGGATGAGATCTACCTGGAATTACAAAGAACCAGGGCTAAGCAGGGGTAAGTGCTGGAGGTAGGGAGAGTCTATTTATACAGTGATAGAGATTTTTGTCTGGTGATAAGGCAAATACTGTAGGTCTATGCAAACAGTATGGTATCCCCCACATACAAACGATGCCCAAAAGGAATATTAGTGCATGTGATATGCCATATTTAGTTAGATCTCTCTAGAGTACTTTAAATAAAAGCAAGTAAGTAAAAAGAGAGGGGATATTTATTAATAAGTGTGTATCTCTCCCATGAATCTCCATTTCTGTCAATTACATATTTACGACCTCGTGCAAACGATTAGAAAACATAGTAAAAAAACATCAAAATTGTTGAAAAGAAAATGGTTACTTGAACCTGCAAGAGGTAATGGTTAACCAGATATGAAAATATAGAAGAATATATACTGTAGAATTACATATAAAGTATTGCTCTTGCAGGGCTTTAGTGTGTATAAAGCAGCAGTAACGAGCGGTTACTGACATATGTTCCTGTGGAGGGAGAGAGATTTAAATCAAAACTTCTAATTTCCACACTGTTATTTATAAAACACTCTGTAGGATTTGCTTTATTCTGACCAAAATGGTGTCTTGTACAATAGCACCCAGAGAAACCAGTAAGGGAAGGGGGTGTGTGAACTGTGGTCTCTATACAAGTGCCCTCAATACGAGGACAGATATGTCCTCTTACCTTTCAAACAAACCTAAGATGATATCTCTAGCTGCTGTGAATCAAAAGTTATAGGCTTGGAAGTTTCACTTCCTTGTTGCTCTTTTGTAATAGGCACTTAACCAGAGTCACGCCCAAAAAGTTATCTTTAAACATCATAGTTACAGGCCTGTAAAAATTCTGTCCTTTTCCTCTGCCTATGGACACTTCTGGGCGATATTTTCCTTTTCAAGCTTGTGGCTAGCTTTAAAAAAAAGATTAAGAAGTGGGCATGCTCAAGCCAGAAGCAATGGGGCAGAGCAATGGAATGGTAATATCACAGCTCGCAGTGCAAGCAGGAAAACCAGCGTTTATACTGCTGTAAGTTTGGATAGATTGTAGTTGGAAGCATGATCCTGAAGTCATTTTATGGTAGGAGTGTGTCTTTTTAACAAAGGGCATTTAAACCACAGTTCCCCTTTAATGCTATTTTATAGGTTAAAAACAAACAAGTCATTTGTCTAATAAATCAATAATCAGGATCAAGTCATAGTTATCAACCTAGAATGAAGAGCAACTGAATATTTTAAGTCCTATTTGCAAACAAATCAGAATTGTCCTTTTATATGTTCGTAGACATCAAAGGCCTAAAGGTTCTTAAGGTTTAGAAAATCTCGTCTGTTCCTTGTTAAGTAAACCTACAGTTTCTCTTGTACAGAACTGCCCCAAACGTCCCAGGTCAACCAAAACCCGTCCAGTCTCCTCCTATTGGAACCTGGGAGTTGGTTTGCAGAGTTAGTACAGAATCTGATCCCTTGGTTAACGGTTTTCGCTTGCTACAGACGAACAGTATTAAAGGAGCCCCCGGTAGTGCACTAGCAGTTAGAGGAATGGATGTTCCCAAGCTGACCGGCTGCCAGCATCAGGATGTCTTCTTTTCCTTGTGGTATCGTAGTTCCTTGCCGGCAATCGTGCATCGTCCAGTTGCCGTTCTGTAGACCCCAGCTCTCTGCCCAGCGTCCTGGTGTATCATGTTCGGTTGACCCAGTCCATTGCCATCTGGTTTCTCATATCATCGTCCAGTGTCGGTGAGAGTAGTGCGACAGAACCTCCTAAAAACAAAACAAGATGAATCCTTGGGCTTGAAACACTGCAACCTTCTCCAATACATGTCACACGTGGCCCTTCTGACATTACCACACAATCTACATGATTCCTAATACTGTTTGTCTATAGTCTCACGGCTGTATGACACGTGCGATCTCCTATAGAGACCTTGGATCCATTCATTTACACTGAATGGAAGTCACTGAGGAGTTCTGTGTCTATATAAAGTACAAGGACACAGACTGAGTTATACAGGAACTCTGGGTACCACTCATGGTATTATAAGGGATATGTATCCCTACTGTAAATTATAAGGATATTATAAGTCACTGAGGAGTTTCTGTGTCTTATAAGGGTACAAGGACAACAGACTGAGTTATACAGGGAACTTGGGTACCACTCATGTATTATAAGGATAATGTATCCCCTACTGTAAATTAAAGGATATTAGAAGTCACTGAGGAGTTCTGTGTCTAATATAAAGGTACAAGGACACAGACTGAGTTATACAGGGAACTCTGGGTACCACTCATGTATTAAGGGATAATGTATCCCCTACTAATATAAGGATATAGAGTCTGAGGAGTTCTGTGTCTATATAAAGTACAAGGACACAGACTGAGTTATACAGGGAACTTGGGTACCACTCATGTATTATAAGGGATAATTTATCCCCTACTGTAAATTATAGGATATTAGAATCACTGAGAGTTCTGTGTCTATATAAAGTACAAGGACACAGACTGAGTTATACAGGAACTTGGGTACCACTCATGTATTAATGGATAATGTATCCCCTACTGTAATTATAGGATATTAGTCACTGAAGGTTTCTGTGTCTAATAAGGTACAAGGACACAGACTGAGTTATACAGGGAACTCTGGGTACACTCATGTATTATAAGGGATAATGTATCCCCTACTGTAAATATAAGGAGATTAGAAGTCACTGAGGAGTTCTGTGTCTATATAGGTACAAGGACACAGACTGAGTTATACAGGAACTCTGGGCCACTCATGTATTATAAGGGATAATGTATCCCCTACTGTAATTATAAGGATATTAGAAGTCACTGAGAGTTCTTGTCATATAAGGTACAAGGACACAGACTGAGTTATACAGGACTCTGGGTACCACTCATGTTTATAAGGGATATGTATCCCCTACTGTAAATTATAAGGATATTAGAGTCACGGGAGTTCTGTGTCTATATAAAGGTACAAGGACACAGCTGAGTTATACAGGGAACTCTGGGTACCACTCATGTATTATAAGGGATAATGTATCCCCTACTGTAAATTAAAAGGATATTAGAGAGTCACTGAGGAGTTTCTGTGTCTATATAAAGGTACAAGGACACAGACTGAGTTTATACAGGGAACTCTGGGTACCACTCAGTATTATAAGGGATAATGTATCCCCTACTGTGTAATTATAAGGAATTAGAAGTCACTGAGGAGTTCTGTGTCTATATAAAGGTACAAGGACACAGACTGAGTTTACAGGGAACTCTGGGTACCACTCATGTATTATAAGGATAATGTACCCCTACTGTAATTATAAGGATATTAGAAGTCACTGAGGAGTTCTGTGTCTATATAAAGGTACAAGGACACAGACTGAGTTATACAGGGAACTCTGGGTACCACTCATGTATTATAAGGGATAAGGTATCCCCTCCTGTAAATTATAGGATATTAGAAGTCACTGAGGAGTTCTGTGTCTATATAAAGGTACAAGGACACAGACTGAGTTATACAGGGAACTCTGGGTACCACTCATGTATTATAAGGGATAATGTATCCCCTACTATAATTATAAGGATTTAGAAGTCACTAAGGAGTTCTGTGTCCTATAAAGGTACAAGGACACAGACTGAGTTATACAGGAACTCTGGGTACACTCATGTATTATAAGGAATAATGTATCCCCTACTGTAAATTATAAGATATTAGAAGTCACTAGAGTTCTGTGTCTATATAAAGGTACGGACACACGACTGGGTTATACAGGAAACTCTGGGTATCACTCATTATTATAAGGAATAATGTATCCCCTACTGTAAATTATAAGAAATTGAAGTCACTAAGGAGTTCTGTGTCATATAAAGGTACAAGGACCAGACTGGGTTATACAGGAACTCTGGGTATCACTCATGTATTATAAGGAATAATGTATCCCCTACTGTAAATATAAGTATTAGAAGTCACTAAGGAGTTCTGTGTCTATATAAAGGTACAAAGGACCAGACGTGGGTTATACAGGAAACTCTGGGTATCACTCATGTATTATAAGGAATAATGTATCCCCTACTGTAAATTATAAGAATATTAGAAGTCACTAAGGAGTTCTGTGTCCATATAAAAGCACGAGGCCGCAGGCCAAGTACCTTTTATACAGGGCACGTAACTCCAAGGTTACTTCTAATAATAATAATGATGATGATAATGATGATGATAATGATAATGATGATGATAATAATAATAATAATGATAATAATGATAATGATAATAATAATAATGATAATTTAACCCCTGATATACTGTAACTACCCTCTGTACCATGTTATTATGGATATAACTCTGTGTCCTGTACAGACAATGTAGATAATTAAAGGACAAGTAATAATTCATTATAAAGACAATATCCTGTTCAGATCCATTGTAATGTTCCTAGGGAGGGAAGTGTAGGGGGTTTGGGTAAATTGATGTGGGAGCTGCCATAGAGAACAATACAAAGTGACACTTGTGTCTGTAACTATATAAGGGATATTATTTGTGTCCCTGAAAAGACCGACCAATCACAGCATTGCTAAGCGTTGATTGACAGGAGGACCGAACGTGTCTCCTTTCCAAGCTCCTCTTTAGCCCCGCCCACATAGCGGTCCTGGATAGGGTTGTTCCACCCCCGGGGCTTGACTGACAGCTCCCCATCTTCTCCCTAAACCCAGCTCAGCAGTACCGCCCAGTCTGGAATTCCTGGTTTCTGATTGGCTGCTCCAGTTGAGTGGCAGGTCCTTGCCCGGGGCCCGTTTTTCAGACGGTGTCGGTCCATGGAGTCTCTCCGAGCGCAGCGGTTACAGCCCGGTGTGGGGGTCGCTGTCTCCTCCGGGACCCTCCGCTCTCTCCGGCCTGGGATCTCTTCCAACTCGGTGGCGGCCTCGGCCCCTCCGCCCCCGCTCGGCCTGGGGGTTCCGGGGAGTCCTGGAGGGGGGAACCCGGCGGTGCTGAGGGAGGCGGTGGAGGCCGTGGTGAGGAGCTTCGCCAAACACACCCAGGGATACGGGAGGGGTGAGTACCACTGGGGGCCACACACCGGGACCCCAACCTAGGGACCACACACCGACCGGGACCCCAACTTAGTGGCGACACACCGGGGACCCCAAATTAGGGACCACACACCGGGGATCCCAACCTAGGGGCCACACACTGGGGACCCCAACCTAGGGGCCACACATCGGGACCCCAAATTAGGGGCCACACACCGGGACCCCAACAAACGGACACACACCGGGGATCCCAACCTAGGTGCCACACACCAATCTAGGGGCCACATACTGAGGACCCCAACCTAGGGGCCACATACCGGGGACCCCAACCTCGGGGACACACACCGGGGACCCCAACCTAGGCGCCACACACCGGGGACCCCAACCTAGGGGCCACATACCAGGGACACCCACCAGGGGCCCCAGATGGCAATTACTGGTCCTTTATTCCCCTTTAGAATTTACTAAATGTATCCATTATAGAACACATTAATGTGCCGCACACGCAGCAATGTAATTGTCCAATCACAGATCGGGTTAAATTATATTTGTTTTTGCGGTGTACAATCGTACATACATGGTAGGATTGTTTCCTATAACTATTGTTGGCTGCTATCAGTAGACAATTTGCCACTGATTGACCGATATTCTAATTTGTATACATAGATTGCACAATAATTGTTGTATGAATGATCATACATGTACAGATACAAGTTCTAGATGTTAGAAATTGACCAAACGGTAGATTTATTTCGGTCTTGATCTCCTAGAGAATGGGGGTTGTGACCACTAACATAACAATAATTGTATGCCTGACCGGGATCTCTGTACGTGTGTGGCTGTATCATAAATGAGCGATTGCCTCTTAACGTCATCCCTGTGCAGTGACAAACGGCTATTTATACGTAAACAGTGCTATTATTTATACAAAGGGCACTAACAGGCTGTCCATTAGGGGGCGATGTTGGGAAGATCCATTAGGGCATTTCCAGTGAGACCTGGTTGTACCAGCGTCACCATGTTATCTCGTCCTGTACTGTACCGTAAAAGTGTCTGTGCCGCCCCTTTTTTACAGTCTGCCATCTGTTTTTGTAGATTCACTGGCACAGAGCAGAGAGTTAAATATAAATGGAGGGGATGGTCAGATTCCAAGCCTTGGGAGAAATTCCTGGGAAGGATTAAAATGTTTGTATTAAATGTAATTAATAAAACTTCCAGTGTTAGGAATTAATGGTGAATCCTTGGGGTAAAATAACCAATTCCTTTTGATTCTTAAAGGGCTTGGGCCTTATTCTTTAAAGGAGAACTAAACCAGAATCACGCTGCCTAGGAAATAAACTGCAGAGAGGCAGGTTTCTGTGCTGTAACATGTTCTGTGCTTGAGAGAGGCAGGTCTCTGTGCTGTAACATGTTCTGTGCATGAGAGAAGCAGGTTTCTGTGCTGCAACATGATCTGTGCTTGACAGAGGCAAGTCTCTGCTGTAACATGTTCTGTGCTTGAGAGAGGTAGGTCTTTGTGCTGTAACATGTTCTGTGCATGAGAGAAGCAGGTTTCTGTGCTGCAACATGATCTGTGCTTGACAGAGGCAGGTCTCTGATGTAACATGTTGTGTGCATGAGGGAAGCAGGTTTCTGTGCTGCAACATGATCTGTGCTTGACAGAGGCAGGTCTCTGCTGTAACATGTTCTGTGCATGAGAAAAGCAGGTTTCTGTGCTGCAACATGATCTGTGCTTGACAGAGGCAGGTCTCTGCTGTAACATGTTCTGTGCTTGAGAGAGGTAGGTCTTTATTATTGATTAATAAGTTAAAGGGTAAGTTCAGTCGGAAAAAATATTTTATTTCTAATGAGTTATCTGTATCACAATTGTAACCATTACTATTACCTGATTGGTTAGAAAGTGCTCAGATCTCTACTGATCTCTACTGACCCAGGGACTGAGACCAAAACAGACACCATTAGGGGTCCTGCAAACAGGAAGTCAGTAGTTTGGAGAGATCACTGGATGGGCAGGTTAATGTTATTGGAAGTTAATCCTCTTCGTATTGTACTTCCCCTTTAATTGCCTGTGTTTAGGGAATTGGGTGATGTAACCTAACCAATCTCCTTGTGTTACCCATAGTCAATGTGGTGGAAGCCCTGCAGGAATTTTGGCAAATGAAGCAAACGCGAGGCGCGGAGTTAAAGAACGGGGCCCTGGTGGTCTACGAGATGGTCCCATCGAACAGCCCCCCCTATGTCTGCTACGTCACGTTGCCTGGCGGAAGTTGTTTTGGAAGCTTCCAGGTAAACTCGTTACTCACTGTAGAAGTCTTTGTAGGTGCGAACAAGTTGCCGTCTTGGCCTGGGGACTAGTTGACTAGTTGATCGTGGCTGTGACATCCCCATAGACCTTAACATTGGTAAACGCGTACCTCTAGTTCATTATCCCTTTTTTGTTTATTTCCTCCCCTAGTTCTGTCCAACCAAAGCCGAAGCCAGAAGAAGCGCGGCAAAGATCGCCCTCATGAATTCCGTCTTCAACGAGCACCCATCGCGCAGGATCACAGACGAGTTTATTGAGAAGAGCGTATGTGAAGCCCTGGCCACGTTTAACGTAAGGCGGGAGATCGTGTTTATAGCCACGTTTAACGTAAGGCGGGAGATCGTGTTTATAGCCACGTTTAACGTAAGGCAGGAGATTGTGTTTATAGCCTCGACCCTCAGATCTTATATTATAGTCAAGTCACTTGCCTTACTAATTCATAACCGAATATAGACTATTTTAACTTCAGTGATACCTTTTTTTCTACAGCTTATTCTTTCCACGTCACACCCCATAAATCACAGTGAGTTATAAAGTAGCATATTGGACCGACCCTTTCTCTCCATAGGTTAAACACAATGAGCATGTCCGAGTCAGTGACTTAGGGGAGGAGGCGTTAGAACTGATGTAAGAGTTTGATTTCACAAGGTGCATCTCTAGCTAGGTATTAATGATATCTGACTAATGAAAATGTGCTTTTAATTGAATTGCTGTAAACCAGTGTTGTGTGTCTGTTTGTAGGGGAACCGGGAGGAAGCCGACAATCCAAACACAGGGATTGGAGCGTTTCGATTCATGCTGGAATCGAACAAGGGGAAATCCATGCTGGAGTTCCAGGTGATTGTCTGCGTTCAGTTGGGAGTCCTCCCTCCATGTGCCTGATCCCGTCTCCTAGCAGGGGGAAATCTTAAGAATTCTCGGATAGCAGAAAATGGACGCATTGTCTAAACTCCCAGCATGCCTCATGGCTAATTGACTCATTGGTCAGTTACAATAACATTTTGACTTTTCAAACGTCCCCTTCATCGGGCTGCCAGAGGATGCTGGGAAGATTTGTTATAAAATCAAAATGAGTTATTCAGTCCAAAGGAGTCACACACCTTTTTTTTTGGGGGGGGGGTTACTGTACCGGGGTTTATATAGTCTGTGAGGTAAAACTGTAGAACATGCCATCTGGTGGAGGAAACTAGAATATACATATCTGTTGTATTCAATTAGATCAACTGGACTTGAAATGTAGTTCTTGAAGACGTTTCGCTAGTCATCCGACTGGCTTTCTCAATTCAGAATGACTTGTACAAGAATCTGTGGCAATTATGTACCCTGGAAAATCCCAATTAGCATATCACAGCCAGGTGTTAAGGGTGTGATTAGATAGTGGCTAAGAGGTGTTATAGGAACGCCCAGAGTAAGGTGTTAAAACAGCATTGTACATGGCAGACAGTTGGTGTCGAACCCCCCCACCTCTATTTAGGCTTGGTTTCTTTATTTTCACATAAATGGCCTCCTTAACACCTCTCTTGAACCAGTCACGTTCCTTCGCCAGTATGTTAACATTACAATCTTCAAAGGTATGTCCTTTATCCTTAAGATGCAGGTACACGGCTGAGTCCTGACCCGAGGAATTGGCTCTTCTGTGCTGGGCCATACGTTGATGCAGTTGCTGTTTGGTCTCCCCCACATACAAATCAGAGCATTCTTCACTGCACTGCACTGCATATATGATGTCGCTTTTCTTGTGTTTTGGTATTGGGTCTTTCGGATGTACCAATTGCTGCCTCAGTGTGTTGTTCGGTTTAAAGCAGACAGGGATACGGTGTTTTTTGAAAATTCTTGTTAAAGGGCATGTCCACCCCCAAAACTAAAATTTAACCCCTTACTGGCCACATCAAGTAGTTTAAAACAATCCTTACCTTACATTCCTGCTCAAAATAGTTCCCCTGCTGTGCCCCTCCAAAGTCCAGGAAACTCCTGTGTAGGAGCAGTGTGTGACTCATGCTGTGCCTGAGACTTCCTCAACCTCATCAAGGTTGAGGCATGCTCAGTGCAGCCCTCCCTGCCTCTCAGCCAATCACGGACGCGGCTGCCGGTCCCGCCCCCTGCTTTCAATTCCATGCAAGCAAAGGGCCTGAACACTGCAGCGGAGGAGAGAGGGCAGGTAAGTAAGAATCGGGGGACTTTCTAACAATTATATTAATGCGGTTGGGGCTGGGGGAGCATGCCCTACCACATATCAAAAGTTAAATTTTGGGGTGGACATGCCCTTTAATTTCTCGGAGACCCCTGCTACATATGGGATGACCATGTTCTTCCTCCTGTCTTGCTTTTCCCCTTCACTGTTGGTATTTCACCTTACTCTGGGCGTTCCTATAACACCTCTTAGCCACTATCCAATCACACCCTTAACACCTGGCTGTGATATGCTAATTGGGATTTTCCAGGGTACATAATTGCCACAGATTCTTGTACAAGTCATTCTGAATTGAGAGATCCAGTTGGATGACTAGCGAAACGTCTTCAAGAACTAAACTTCAAGTCCAGTTGATCTAATTGAATACAACAGACATACCATGACCTGGATGAATGAGAACCTTCACAAGCATAGAATATACATAAAATGCAAGCGACCTATCAAAACTCAGGACAGAAATAAAGGCGGCCATCTTGTACTGAATAAGGTATTTAATAGTAATAGTCCCTGAGAATATTCTAGGTCTCTGTAATACAACTATAATTGTATTTCCAGGAACTGATGACCGTTTTCCAACTGTTGCACTGGAACGGAAGTTTGAAGGCCATGCGAGAGAGGCAGTGTTCACGCCAGGTAGGCCCAGCCCTGGGTGTAGACTTGGTGGATGATTTAAAGTTCATATAGCCTAGAACGGTGATCCTCAAACTGCGGCTCTCCACCTCACAGTAGACGACATTCGACATTAATCACAAAACATATTGCATGTCTACAATATATATAGTACATCAATTCACATTGTACATCAGTCTATGTATCGGTCGGTTTAGGATCGTAATAGTGTATGGCCACCTTTAATCTGTCTTAAAGCTATCTTATGGTGGCTATTGACGCAGCGATACGATTATCCGATATTCCGCATATGGTGCCCAAAACCTTTATCCAATTAATACGATTGGCCAATTGTATTGCTGCGTCTATGGCTATTTTTAGACTATCTGGAGTGCTGCAGGTTGGACCCCCCATTGTAGACCCTGGAACCTACTCTTAATGGTCTCAGAAATTCACATTTAGAGCATTGCAGTAAATTGAGTCCCTAGAATAATGATAGTTCTGCATTCAGTGTAAATGAATGGATCCAAGGTCTCTATAGGAGATCGCACGGTCATACAGCCGTGAGACTATAGACAAACAGTATTAGGAATCATGTAGATTGTGGTAATGTCAGAAGGGCCACGTGTGACATGTATTGGAGAAGGTTGCAGTGTTTCAAGCCCAATGGATTCATCTTGTTTTGTTTTTAGGAGGTTCTGTCGCACTACTCTCACCGAGCACTGGACGATGATATGAGAAACCAGATGGCAATGGACTGGGTCAACCGGGAACATGATACACCAGGGACGCTGGGCAGAGAGCTGGGGTCTACAGAACGGCAACTGGACGATGCACGATTGGCCGGCAAGGAACTACGATACCACAAGGAAAAGAAAGACATCCTGATGCTGGCAGCCGGTCAGCTTGGGAACATCCATTCCTCTAACTGCTAGTGCACTACCGGGGGCTCCTTTAATACTGTTCAGTCTGTAGCAGCGAAAACCGTTAACCAAGGGATCAGATTCTGTACATAACTCTGCAAACCTCCCAGGTTCCAATAGGAGGAGACTGGACGGGTGTTTGGTTGACCTGGGACGTTTGGGGCAGTTCTGTACAAGAGAAAACTGTAGGTTTACTAACAAGGAACAGACGAGATTTTCTAAACCTTAAAGAACCTTTAGGCCTTTGATGTCTACGAAACATATAAAAGGACAATTCTGATTTGTTGCAAATAGGACTTAAAATATTCAGTTGCTCTTCATTCTATGGTTGATAACTATGACTTGATCCTGATTATTAGATTATTAGACAAATGACTTGTTTGTTTAACCTATAACAATAGCATTAAAGGGGAACTGTGGTTTAAATGCCCTTTGTTAAAAAGAGCACACTCCTACCATTAAAATGACTTCAGGATCATGCTTCCAACTACAATCTATCCAAACTTACAGCAGTATAAACGCTGGTGGTTCCTGCTTGCACTGCGAGCTGTGATATTACCAGTTCCATTGCTCTGCCCCATTGCTTCTGGCTTGAGCATGCCCACTTCTTAATCTTTTTTTTAAAGCTAGCCACAAGCTTGAAAAGGAAAATATCGCCCAGAAGTGTCCATAGGCAGAGGAAAAGGACAGAATGTTTACAGGCCTGTAACTATGATGTTTAAAGATAACTTTTTGGGCGTGACTCTGGTTAAGTGCCTATTACAAAAGAGCTAACAAGGAAGTGAAACTTTCCAAGCCTATAACTTTTGATTCACAGCAGCTAGAGATATCATCTTAGGTTTGTTTGAAAGGTAAGAGGACATATCTGTCCTCGTATTGAGGGCACTTGTATAGAGACCACAGTTCACACACCCCCTTCCCTTACTGGTTTCTCTGAGGTGCTATTGTACAAGACACCATTTTGGTCAGAATAAAGCAAATCCTACAGAGTGTTTTATAAAATAACAGTGTGGAAATTAGAAGTTTTGATTTAAATCTCTCTCCCTCCACAGGAACATATGTCAGTAACCGCTCGTTACTGCTGCTTTATACACTACTATAAGCCCTGCAAGAGCAATACTTTATATGTAATTCTACAGTATATATTCTTCTATATTTTCATATCTGGTTAACCATTACCTCTTGCAGGTTCAAGTAACCATTTTCTTTTCAACAATTTTGATGTTTTTTTACTATGTTTTCTAATCGTTTGCACGAGGTCGTAAATATGTAATGACAGAAATGGAGATTCATGGGAGAGATACACACTTATTAATAAATATCCCCTCTCTTTTTACTTGCTTTTACTTTAAAGTACTCTAGAGAGATCTAACTAAATATGGCATATCACATGCACTAAATATTCCTTTTGGGCATCGTTTGTATGTGGGGGATACCATACTGTTTGCATAGGACCTACAGTATTTGCCTTATCACCAGCAGAAAATCTCTATCACTGTATAAATAGACTCTCCCTACCTCCAGCACTTACCCCTGCTTAGAGCCCTGGTTCTTTGTAATTCCAGGTAGATCTCATCCTAATATTTAGGCAGGGACATGTGGCTTTATTGGTATGTAGAACCCATTCAGTCTGTTTCATTAGAACTAATCTCTATGTGCTGGTTATGTAGGGAAATCAAAACGGTCTTACATCTAATCAAACTCCAAATGTAAATAAAAATCTAAATAACGAGATCCCAACAAATCACACGTAATGATTGTACTTGGCCTTTATACATATGAATAGAGTGAATAATGTTCAATCCCAAACTTCGTCATTCGATATGGAAAGGGGAAAGATCAGAGAATAACAAGACATCCGATTTATTCTGCTTTATATATTTAGTGTGATACCCCAGGACATTACAGTGAATTATTGTACAAAATCTTTTTATATATCTATAAATATCTTTCTACTTCCTAACCAGGAGCGACACGTGTACTTTTTATAGTAACGATCATTAGTTACATTTGTATCTTGATTATATATTAAAGTGATAAACATGGCTACATTTCTACAGTCTTTATTTTTACTCCGTGTTCCTAGGTATATAATATATTTATGGTTTTGTAACATTATCCAGCAGTGCTTTTAATGGAGCACATTATACTTGTGCAGTTACAGACTGCAATCTGGCTCCTCCCCTTCATATACTAGCCTTTGTCAAATATAGGAGGAGTGTCAGGGACAATAGCTGGGGGAGGAGCCTACATGAGTATAGTGTTCCCTTTAAATACATAACCAGACAATCTCATAACTGTGTCAAAGCAGAAATTTAGACCCTGACTATGAACACCAGTTTTTCTTCTACTTTAGTTCTCCTTTATTTTAGAATTTAGGGTGTGCATTGATTGTCAGTGATTTGCCAGGACTGGATTGGATTGGTAGAAGTATCAATGTGGGTCTTAGCCAATGTGTGACTTTGATGGCAGATATTAGCTGGTGGTAAAAAGCCGCGCTAAAAGAGCTTATTAATCACTCTTAAAATAACATGGATAGGGTAATAGCTAACATAACATTCCCAGCAGACTTCCAACTGTATTATGTGCAGATTAGTCTGTCCCAGTTTGTAAGACCCAGCATACACAGATTAGTTAAATTAGAATTATGGACCCATGTATGGCTGTTAATAAATACTGGGAGAAATCCTTGGTTCCTTCCTCTCAAGTTCTGCTTAGTGTGGCGGTCCCTCATGGCTTGGTATTAGGACCCTTGCTGTTCTCCCTCTACACTGTCTCTCTGGGAGAAAAATCAGTTATTATGGCTTTAAGTATCACTTATATGCTGATGATACCCAAATTTACTTGTCCATACTGTGCTGGTTACCGGATAGGTAGGATGTAAGGGTAGATTTATCATATATAGATATATAGATACCACCATTGGCAAGTGGTGATGGTTACCTCATAATTATACAGAAGGTTCCACACGCATCATGTTATTATATTAGCATTGCCCTAATAATCTGACGTATAAACATACATTTCTCATTCCCAGTTACCTAAAGAAATAGATTTATCCTTTATATACTTTTATACAGATCTAATTGAAAAAATGTTGCTTCAGCGCAATTTTGAATAAGTGATAACTGCTTTTTAGTTCAGTATTACAGTGAATCCTTGGTATACCTGCCTGGCTTTACCACTAAGCAAAAGGACTAAGGAATTGCCAGCAAGCACCTCCATCCAAACCATTAATAGTGGCTGCAATTCAATTTGTTTAGCCAATCAGTCCACTCCCTAGTTACCCCATTCAAATGGATCAGGTTTTAAAAAAAGGTTTGGTAATTGGTCCTGGTAGAGCCACTGAGTCTAATTGGGGAATTTCATCTGCAGGTACCAGGACAGGAGGATTAAATCAATACTATCAGTAGCAGCCTCCATAGCCTAATACAGAGAAACAAATTACAGAGAAAAAACAGGAGAATAAATGGTATTACCAGCACCGCTGCCACCAATTTGTACAAGATCACTGCTTTATGGGTAGCACGGCACACAGTGGGTACTCTGGTGGTGCTGTTATGGAGGATTATGGGTAGCAGGGCACACAGTGGGTTACTCTGGTGGTGCTTTATGGAACGATTAGGGTGTAGCATGCACACAGTGGGTTACTCTGGTGGTCTGGCACAAAGCAGAGACAGGTGACATAACAGGTTCCCACATAAAACACGTGCAGTAATGGAGTAGTCCCTGTCTATGGTGCACCACTTTGAATATTGACCAGGCCTGTATATTGTGGTCCTGTAAGTTGGTGTACACTTATTGTGTTATCTCAGAGTTTGTATCAATAATGTAAATTGTCTGTCCAATAATCTGTCCTCCCAACGGTGGTAACAGGATCTAACACAGGATTTGGTGTTGCGTCATACTCTCCAAACACACACCACCACAACCACTTTTATTCACTCTCCTACCATAGAGAGCAGGAATATTTTGTATTTATTACTCACTAACACCACCTGATGATATCTATGTTATCTATGATAATCTACCCTCATCCTACTATGGAACCAGCACGTATAGATCATATATATTATGATAAATCTACCCTATCCCTCCTACTATCGGTAACCAGCACAGGATATGGTATCTATAATCTATATATGATAATCTACCCTTACATCTACCTATCCGGTAACCAGCACGTATATGGTATCTATATATCCTATATGATAAATCTACACCTTACATCCTACCTATCCGGTAACCAGCACAGTATATGGTATCTATATATCTATATATGATAAATCTACCCTTACATCCTACCTATCTGGTAACCAGCACAGTATATGGATCTATATATCTATATATATAATCTACCCTTACATCCTACCTCCTGGTAACCAGCACGTATATGGTATCTATATATCTATATAGATAATCTACCCCTTACATCCACTAATCCGGTAACCAGCACAGTATATGGTATCTTATATATCTATATATGATAAATCTACCTTACATCCTACCTATCCGGTAACCAGCACCAGTATATGATATATATATCTATATATGATAAATCTACCCTTACATCCTACTACCTGGTAACCAGCACAGGATTATGATATCTATAATCTATATATGATAAATCTACCCTTACATCCTACCTATCCGGTAACCAAGCACAGTATATGGTATCTATATATGATAATATAATACCCTTACATCCTACCTATCGGTAACAGCAAAGTATATGGTATCTATATATCTATATATGATAAATCTACCCTTACATCCTCCCATCCGGTAACCAGCACAGTATATGGTATCATATATCTATATATGATAAATCTACCCTTACACTCCTACCTATTCTGGTACCAGCACAGTATATGGTATCTATATATCTATATATGATAAATCTACCCTTACATCCTACCTATCCGGTAACCACCACAGTATATGTATCTATATATCTATATTGATAAATCTACCCTTACATCCTACCTATCGGTAACCAGCACAGTATATGGGATATATATATGATAAATCTACCCTTACATCCTACATACGGTAAACAGCCACAGTATATGATATCTATATATCTATATATGATAAATCTACCCTTACATTCATACTCTATCGGTAACCAGCACAGTATATGGTATCTATATATCTAATATGATAAATCTACCCTTACATCCTACCTACCGGTAACCAGCACAGTATAGACTATATATCTATATATGATAAATATCCCTTACAATCCTACCTATCCGGTAACCAGCACAGTATATGGTATCTATTATCTATAATGATAAATCTACCCTACATCCACCTATCCGGTAACCATCACAGTATGATGATATATATATCTATATGATAAATCATCCTTACATCCTACCTATTGGTAACCAGCACAGTATATGTGATCTTAATCTATATATGATAAATCTACCCTTACATCCTACTATCCGGGAACCAGCACAGTATATGGTATCTATTATCTATATATGATAAATCTACCCTTAATCCTACCTATCCGGTAACCAGCACAGTATATGATATCTATATATCTATATATGATAAATCTACCCTTACATCCTACCTATCGGTACCACACAGTATATGGTATCTATATATCTATATATGATAAATCTACCTTACATCCTACATTCCGGTAACCAGCACACGTATATGGTATCTATATATCTATATATGATAAATCTACACATTACATCCTACCTATCCGGTAATCAGCACGGTATATGGTATCTATATATCTATATATGATAAATCTACCCTCACATCCTACCTATCCGGTAACCAGCACAGTATATGGTATCTATATATCTATGTATGAAAATCTACCCTTACATCCTACCTATCCGGTAATCAGCACAGTATATGGTATCTATTATCTATATATGTAAAATCTACCCTTACATCCTACCTATCCGGTAACAGCACAGTATATGATATATATATCTATATATGATAAACTACCCTTACATCCTACCTATCCGGTAACCGCACAGTATATGATATCTATATATCTATATATGATAATCTACCCTAAATCCTACCTATCCGGTAACCAGCACAGTATATGGTATCTATATACTATTATGATAATCTACCCTTACATCCTACCTATCCGTAACCAGCACAGTAATGGATCTATATATATATATGATAAATCTACCCTTACATCCTACCTATCCGGTAACCAGCACAGTATATGGTATCTATATATCTATGTATGATAAATTACCCTTACATCCTACCTATCCGGTAATCAGCACAGTATATGGTATCTATATATATCTTATGATAAATCTACCCTTACATCCTACCTATCCGGTAATCAGCACAGTATATGATATCTATATATCTATTATATGATAATCTTACCCTTACATCTACCTATCCGGTAACCAGCACAGTATATGATATCTATATATCTATATATGATAAATCTACCCTAACATCCTACCTATCCGGTAACCAGCCACAGTATATGGTATCTATATATCTATATATGATAAATACCTACATCCTACCTATCCGTAACCAGCACAGTATAATGGTATCTATATACTATATATGATAAATCTACCCCTACATCCTACCTATCCGGTAACACAGCGAAGTATATGATATCTATATATGATAAATCTACCCTAATCCTACCTATCCGGTAACCAGCACGGTAGTATAGTATTATATATAATAAATCTACCCTTACATCCTACATCCGGTAACCAGCCGCAGTATAAGATATCTATATATGATAAATCTACCCTTACATCCTACCTATCCGGTAACCAGCGCAGTATATGATATCTATATATGATAAATCTACCCTTACATCCTACCTATCCGGTAACCAGCGCAGTATACTGATATTATATAATGATAAATACCTTACATCCTACCTATCGGTAAACCAGCGAAGGTATGATATCTATATATGATAAATCTACCCATACATCCTACCTATCGGTAACCAGCACGGTATATGAGTATCTATATATAATAAATCTACCCTACTCCTACTATCCGGTAACCAGCGCGTATATGATATCTATATATGATAAATCTACCCTACATCCTACCTATCCGGTAACCAGACAGTATATGTATATCTATATATGATAAATCTACCCTTACATCCTACCTATCCGGTAACCAGCACAGTATATGGTATCTATATATCTATATATGATAAATTACCCTTACATCCTAACCTATCCGGTAACCAGCCAGTATATGGTATCTATATCTATATATGTAAATCTACCCTTACATCCTACCATCCGGTAACCAGCCACAGTAGTATGGTATCTAATATCTATATATTATAAATACCCTTACATCCTACCATACGGTAACCAGCACAGTCTATGGATTATATATCTATATATGATAAATTACCCTTACATCCTACCTATCCGGTAACCCAGCACGTATATGATATCTATATATCTATATATGATAAATCTACCCTTACATCCTACCATCCGGTAACCAGCACAGTATATGGTATCTATATCTATATATGATAAATCTACCCTTAATCCTACCTATCTGGTAACCAGCACAGTATATGGTATCTATATATCTATATATGATAAATCTACCCTACATCCACCTATCCGGTAACCACACAGTATATGATACATATATCATTATATGTAAATCTACCTTACATCTACTATCCGGTAACCAGCACAGTATATGGTATCATATAGATATAAATCTACCCTTACATCTACCTATCCGGTAACAGCACAGTATATGGACTAATATCTATATATGATAAATCTACCCTACATCCTAACTATCTGGTAACCGCACAGTATTGGTATCTATATATCTATATATGATAAATCTACCCTTACACTCCTACCTATCGGTAACCACACAGTATATGATATCTATATATCTAATATGATAAATCTACCCTTACATCCTACCTATCCGGTAACCAGCACAGTATGGTATCTATATATGATAATCTACCCTTACAATCTACCTATCCGGTAACCAGCACAGTATATGGTATCTATATATCTATATATGATAAATCTACCCTTACATCCTACCTATCCGGTAACCAGCACAGTATATATGGTATCTATATATCTATATATGATAAATCTACCCTTACATCTACTAACTGGAACCAGCACAGTATATGGTATCTATATATCTATATATGATAATCTACCCTTACATCCTACCTATCCGGTAACCACACAGTATATGATATCTATAATCTATATATGATAAATCTACCCTTACATCCTACCTATCCGGTAACCAGCACAGTATATGGTATCTCTATATGATAAATCTACCCTTACCATCCTACCTATCCGGTAACCAGCACAGTAATGTATCTATATATCTATATATGATAAATCTACCCTTACATCCTACCTATCTGGTAACCAGCACAGTATATGGTATATATATATCTATATATGATAAATTACCCTTACATCCTACCTATCCGGTAACCAGCACAGTATATGGTATCTATATATCTATATATGATAAATATACCCTACATCCTACCTATCCGGTAACCAGCACAGTATATGGTATCTAATATATCTATATATTAAATTACCCTTACATCCTACCTATCCGGTAACCACACAGTATATGGTATCTATATATCTATATTGATAAATCTACCCTTACATCCTACCTATCGGTAACCGCACAGTATATGGTATCTATATATCTATATATGATAAATCTAACCCTTACATCCTACCTATCGGGTAACCAGCACAGTATATGGTATCTATAATAATATGATAAATCTACCTTACATCCTACCTCTATCGGTAACCAGCACAGTATATGATATCTAATATCTATATATGATAAAATCTACCCTTACATCTACCTACGGAACCAGCACAGATATGGTATCTATATAGATAAATCTACCCTTACATCCTACCTATCCGGTAACCAGCACAGTATATGGTATCTATATATCTATAATGATAAATCTACCCTTACTCCTACCTATCCGGTAACCAGCACAGTATATGGTATCTATATATCTATATATGATAAATCTACCCTTACATCCTACCTATCTGGTAACCAGCAAGTATATGGTATCTATATATCTAATATGATAAATCTACCCTTACATCCTACCTATCGGTAACCAGCACAGTATATGTATCTATATATCATATATGATAAATCTACCCTTACATCCTACCTATCCGGTAACCAGCACAGTATATGGATATCTATATATGATAAATCTACCCTTACATCCTACCTAACGGTAACCAGACACGTATATGATATCTATATATCTATATATGATAAATCTACCCTTACATCCTACCTATCGGTAACCAGCACAGTTATGGTATCTATATATCTAATATGATAATCTACCTTACATCCTACCTATACCGGTAACCAGCACAGTATATGGTATCATATATCTATATATGATAAATCTACCCTTACATCCTACCTATCCGGAACCAGCACAGTATATGGTATCTATATATCTCTATATATGATAAATATTACCTACATCCTACCTATCCGGTAACCACACAGTATATGTGGATCTATATATCTATATATGATAAATCTACCCCTACATCCTACCTACTGGTAACCAGCACAGTATATGGTATCTATAATTATATAGATAAATCTACCCTAATCCTACCTATCCGGTAACCAGCACAGTATATGGGATCTATATATCTATATATGAGTAAATCTACCCTTACATCCTACCATCGGTAACCAGCACAGTATATGATATCTATATATTATATATGATAAATCTACCCTTACATCCTACCTATCCGGAACATCACAGTACAGTAATGGTATCTATATATCTATATATGATAAATCTTACCCTTACATCCTACCTATCCGGTAACCCGCACAGTATATGGTATCTTTATATCTATATGATAAATCTACCCTTACATCCTACCTATCGGTATAAGCACAGTAATGGATCTATATATCTATATATGATATCTACCCTACATCCACCTATCCGGTAACAGACAGTATATGGTATCTATATATCTATGTATGATAAATCTACCCTTACATCCTACCTATCCGGTAACAGCACAGTATATGGTATCATATATTATATTGATAAATCTACCCTTACATCCTACCTATCCGGTAACAGCACAGTATATGATATCTATTATCATAATATAAATCTACCCTTACATCCTACCCTATCCGGTACCCGCAGTATATGATATCTATATATCTATATATGATAAATCTACCCTACATCCTAACCTATCCGGTAACCAGCACAGTATATGGTATCTATATTCTATATATGATAAATCTACCTTACATCCTACCTATCCGGTAACCAGCACAGTATATGGTATATATATCTATATATGATAAATCTACCCTTACATCCTACCTATCGGTAACCAGCACAGTATATGGTATCTATATATCTATGTATGATAAATCTACCCTTACATCTACCTATCCGGTAATCCAGCACAGTATATGGTATCTATATATCTATATATGATAAATCTACCCTACATCCTACCTATCCGGTAATCAGCACAGTTATGATATCTAATATCTATATATGATAAATCTACCCTTACATCCTACCTATCCGGTAACCAGCACAGTATATGATATCTATATATCTATATATGATAAATCTACCCTAACATCCTACCTATCCGGTAACCAGCACAGTATATGGTATCTATATATCTATATATGATAAATCTACCCTACATCCTACCTATCCGTAACCAGCACAGTATATGGTATCTATTATATATATATGATAAATCTACCCTTACATCCTACCTATCGGTAACCAGCGAAGTATGATATCTATATATGATAAATCTACCCATACATCCTACCTATCCGGTAACCAGCACGGTATATAGTATCTATATATAATAAATCTACCCTTACATCCTACCTATCCGGTAACCAGCGCAGTAGTATAAGATATCTATATATGATAAATCTACCCTTACATCCTACCTATCCGGTAACCAGCGCAGTATATGATATCTATATATGATAAATCTACCCTTACATCCTACCTATCCGGTAACCAGCGCAGTATATGATATCTATATATGATAAATCTACCTACATCCTACCTATCGGTAACCAGCGAAAAGTATGATATCTATATAGATAAATCTACCCATACATCCTACCTATCCGGTAACCAGCACGGTATATAGTATCTATATATAATGAAATCTACCCTTACATCCTACCTATCGGTAACCAGCGCAGTATATGATATCTATATATGATAAAATCTACCCTTACATCCTACCTATCGGTAACCAGCACAGATATGATCTATATATCTAATGATAAATCTACCCTACATCCACCTATCCGGTAACCAGCAGTATATGTATCTATATACTATAATGATAAATCTACCCTTACATCCTACCTATCCGGTAACCAGCACAGATATGGTATCTATATATCTATATATGATAAATACCCTTACATCCTACCTATCCGGTAACCAGCACAGTATATGGTATCTATATATCTATATATGATAAATCTACCCTTAATCCTACCTATCCGGTAACCAGCACAGTTATGGTATCTATATATCTATATATGAAAATCTACCCTTACATCCTACCTATCCGGTAACCAGCACGGTATTGTATCTTATATCTATATATGATAAATCTACCCTTACATCCTACCTATCCGGTAACCAGCACAGTATATGTCTATATATATATATGATAAATCTACCCCTTACATTACCATCTGGTAACCAGCACAGTATATGGTATCTATATATCTATATATGATAAATTACTTACACTCCACCTATCCGGTAACCACATAGTATATGATACTATATATCTATATATGATAAATCTACCCTTACATCCATACCTATCACGGTAACCAGCCACAGTATATGGTATCTATATATGATAAATCTACCCTTACATCCTACCTATCCGGGAACCAGCACAGTATATGATATCTTATATCTATATAGATAAATCTACCCTTACATCCTACTATCTGGTAACCAGCACAGTATATGGTATCTATATATCTATATATGATAAATCTACCCTTACATCCTACCTATCTGGTAACCAGCACACAGTATTGATATCTATATATCTATATATGATAAATCTATACCCTTACATCTACCTATCCGGTAACCAGCACGTATATGGTATATATCTATGATAAATCTACCCTTACATCCTACTATCGGTAACCAGCACAGTATATGGTATCTATATATCATATATGAGAAATCTACCCTTACATCCTACCTATCCGGTAACCAGCACAGTATATGGTATCATATATATATATGATAAATCTACCCTTACATCCACTATCTGGTAACCATCACAGTATATGGTATCTATATATCTATATATGATAAATCTACCCTTACATCCTACCTATCCAGTAACCATACAGTATATGATATCTATATAACTATATATGATAAATCTACCCTTACATCCAACCTATCCAGTAACCAGCACAGTATATGGTATCTATATATGATAAATCTACCCTTACATCTACCTATCCGGTAACCAGCACCGTATATGATATCTATATATCTATATATGATAAATCTACCCTTACATCCTACCTATCTGGTAACCAGCACAGTATATGGTTCTATATATCTAATATGATAAATCTACCCTTACATCCACCTATCCGGTAACCAGCACAGGATATGGTATCTATATATCTATATATGATAAATATACCCTTACATCCTACCTATCGGTAACCAGCACAGTATATGGTATCTATATATCTATATATGATAAATATACCCTTACATCCTACCTATCCGGTAACCATCACAGTATATGATATCTATATATCTATATATGATAAATCTACCCTTACATCCTACCTATCTGGTAACCAGCACAGTATATGGTATCTATAGATCTATATATGATAAATCTACCCTTACATCCTACCTATCCGGTAACCAGCACAGTATATGGTATCTATATATCTATATATGATAAATCTACCCTACATCCTACCTATCCGGTAACCAGCCAGCAGTATATGATACTATATATCTATATATGATAAATCTACCCTTACATCCTACCTACGGTAACCACACAGTATATGTGATCTATATATCTATAATGATAAATCTACCTTACATCCTACCTATCCGGTAACCGCACAGTATATGGTATCTATATATCTATATGATAATCTACCCTTACATCCTACCTATCCGGTAATCAGCACAGTATATGGATCTATATATCTATATATGATAAATCTACCCTTACATCCTACCTATCCGGTAACCAGCACAGTATATGGTATCTATATATCATGTATGATAAATCTACCTTACATCCTACCTATCCGGTAATCAGCACAGTATATGGTATCTATATCTATATATGATAAATCTACCTTACATCCTACCTATCCGGTAATCAGCACAGTATATGATATCTATATATCTATATATGATAAATCTACCCTTAATCCTAACTATCCGGTAACCAGCACAGTATATGATATCTATATCTATATATGATAAATCTACCCTTAACATCCTACCTATCCGGTTAACCAGCACGTATATGGTATCTATATATCTATATTGATAAATCTACCCTTACATCCTACCTATCCAGTAACCAGCACAGTATATGGTATCTATATATCTATATATGATAAATCTACCCTTACATCCTACCTATCCGGTAACAGCACAGTATATGGTATCTATATATCTATGTATGATAAATCACCCTACATCCTACCTATCCGGTAATCAGCACAGTATATGGTATCTATATATCTATATATGATAAATCTACCTTACATCCTACCTATCCGGTAATCAGGCACAGTTATGATATCTATATATTCTATATATGAAATCTACCCTTACATCCTACCTATCCGGTAACCAGCACAGTATATGATATCTATATATACTATATATGATAAATCTACCCTAACATCCTACCTATCCGGTAACCAGCACAGTATATGGTATCTATATATCTATATATGATAAATCTACCCTTACATCCTACCTATCCAGTAACCAGCACAGTATATGGTATCTATATATCTATATATGATAAATCTACCCTTACATCCTACCTATCCGGTAACCAGCGAAGTATATATATTAATATGATAAATCTACCCATACATCCTACCTATCCGGTAACCAGCACGGTATATAGTATCTATATATAATAAATCTACCCTTACATCCTACCTATCCGGTAACCAGCGCAGTATATGATATCTATATATGATAAATCTACCCTTACATCCTACCTATCCGGTAACCAGCGCAGTATATGATATCTATATATGATAAATCTACCCTTACATCCTACCTATCCGGTAACCAGCGCAGTATATGATATCTATATATGATAAATCTACCCTTACATCCTACCTATCCGGTAACCAGCGAAGTATGATATCTATATATGATAAATCTACCCATACATCCTACCTATCCGGTAACCAGCACGGTATATAGTATCTATATATAATAAATCTACCCTACATCCTACCTATCCGGTAACAGCGCAGTATATGATATCTATATATGATAAATTTACCCTTACAATCCTACCTATCGTAGTAACCAGCACAGTATATGAATCTATATATCTATATATGATAAATCTACCCTTACATCTACCTATCCGGTAACCAGCACAGTATATGGTATCTATATATCTATATATGATAAATCTACCTTACATCCTACCTATCCGGTAACCAGCACAGTATATGATCTATATATCTATATATGATAAATCTACCCTTACATCCTACCTATCCGTAACCAGCACAGTATATGGTATCTATATATCTATATATGATAAATCTACCCTTACATCCTACCTATCGGTAACCAGCACAGTCTATGGTATCATATATCTATATATGATAAATCTACCCTTACATCCTACCTATCGGTAACCAGCACGTATATGATATATAATATATATATGATAAATCTACCCTTACATCCTACCTATCCGGTAACCAGCACAGTATATGGTATCTATATATCTATATATGATAAATCTACCCTTACATCCTACCTATCGGTAACCAGCACAGTATATGGTATCATATATCTATATATGATAAATCTACCCTTACATCCTACCTATCCGGTAACCAGCACAGTATATAATATCTATATATCTATATATGATAAATCTACCCTACATCCCACTATCTGGTAACCAGCACAGTAATGGTAGCTATATATGATAAATCTACCTTACATCCTACCTATCCGGTAACCAGCACAAGTATATGGTAGCTATATATGATAAATCTATCCTTACATCCTACCTATTGGTAACCAGCACAGTATATGGTATATATCTATATATGATAAATCTACCCTTACATCCTACCTAATGGTAACCAGCACAGTATATGGTATCTATAGATCTATATATGATAAATTTACCCTACATCCTACCTATCGGTAACCAGCACAGTATATGGTATCTATCTATATATGATAAATCTACCCTTACATCTCCACCTATTGGTAACCAGCACAGTATATGGTATCTATATATCTATATATGATAAATCTACCCTTACATCCTACCTATTGGAAACCAGCACAGTAGTATATGGTATCTATATATCTATATATGATAAATCTACCCTTACATCTACCTATCCGGTAACCAGCACAGTATATGATATCTATATATTATAATGATAACCTACCCTTACATCCTACCTATAGGTAACCAGCACAGTATATGATATCTATATATTATATATGATAAATATTACCCTTACATCCTACCTATCGGTAAACAGCACAGTATATGGTATCTATATATCTACATATGATAAATCTACCCTTACATCCTACCTATCCGTAACCAGCACAGTATATGGTATCTATATATCTATATATGATAAATCTACCCTTACATCCTACCTATCCGGTAACCAGCACAGTATATGGTATCTATATATCTATATATGATAAATCTACCCTTACATCCTACCTATCCGGTAACACAGCACAGTATATGGTATCTATATATCTATATATGATAAATCTACCTTACATCCTACCTATCCGGTAAACGCACAGTATATGGGTATCTATTATATGATAAATCTACCCTTACATCCTATCTATCTGGTAACCAGCACAGTATATGATATCTATGTATCTATATATGATAAATCTACCCTTACATCCTATCTATCTGGTAACCAGCACAGTATATGGTATCTATGTATCTATATATGATAAATCTACCCTTACATCCTACCTATCCGGTAACCAGCACAGTATATGGTCTATATATCTATATATGATAAATATCTACCCTTACATCCTACCTATCCGGTAACCAGCACAGTATAGGTATCTATATATGATAAATTACCCTTACATCCTATATCTGGTAACCAGCACAGTATATGATATCTATATATCTATATATGATAATCTACCCTTACATCCTACCTATCGGTAACCAGCACAGTATATGATATCTATATATATATATGATAAATCTACCTTACATCCTACCTATCCGGTAACCAGCACAGTATATGGTATCTATATATCTATATATGATAAATCTACCCTTACATAACCTATCCGGTAACCAGCACAGTATATGATATCTATGTATCTATATATGATAAATATACCCTTACATCCTATCTATCTGGGTAACCAGCACAGTATATGGTATATATATATCTATATATGATAAATCTACCCTTACATCCTACCTATCCGGTAACCAGCACAGTATATGATATCTATATATCTATATATGATAAATCTACCCTTACATCCTACCTATCTGGTAACCAGCACGTATATGGTATCTATATATCTATATATGATAAATCTTAACCTTACATCCTACCTATCTGGTAACCAGCACAGTATATGTATCTATATATCTATATATGATAAATCTACCCTTACATTCTACCATCCGGTAACCAGCACAGTAATGGATATATATATCTATATATGATAAATCTACCCTTACATCCTACCTATCTGGTAACCAGCACAGTATATGATATCTATATATCTATATATGATAAATTTACCCTTACATCCTACCTATCCGGTAACCAGCACAGTATATGGTATCTATATATCTATATATGATAAATCTACCTTACATCCTACCTATCGGTAACCAGCACAGTATATGGTTATCTATATATCTATATAGATAATATACCTTACATCCTACCTAATTCCGGTAACCAGCACAGTCTATGGTATCTATATATCTATAATGATAAATCTACCCTTAATCCACCTATTCCGGAACCAGCACGGTATATGATATCTATATATCTATATGATAAATCTACCCTTACATCCTACCTATCCGGTAACCAGCACGGTATATGATATCTATATATCTATATATGATAAATCTACCCTTACATCCTACCTATCCGGTAACCAGCACGGTATATGATATCTATATATCTATGAGGTTTTGAACCTCATTTAAGGCCTTTCCCATGAGCGATTAGCTCTGAGCGATTTTCTGTTTTAAAGAGATTTTTCTGTTTTTAAGAGAATTGACAGCGTTTAAAAAACTAAAGCGTTTATTAACTGTGGTGTGCAGCCTAGTAAATGTACTAACCTAACACTATTTATTTCAGGAGGGTGCCTGTGTAAGTAATTAATCACTAGTGTATTTTTTTTTTTTTTTACTACTTATGTTGAATAAGGTGGTAGGAATTGTTTGAGTAAACTCAAAGCACTGGATTACTAAAACAAAAATTGTGTTTAAAAAAACACTGTTACCTGTGGAGGGGGGGCTGGTAGGAGACAAAGGAAGTTTTTTTTTTTTTCTCTCTCTCTGATTGGATGGGGGTGTGGGGTTGTGTAACTAATTGGTTTAAATTGGCTGAGGCCTGTTGGCTCTTGGTTGGTTTGAACCTCATTTAAGGCCTTTCCCATGAGCGATTAGCTCTGAGCGATTTCCTGTTTTAAAGAGATTTTCTGTTTTAAGAGAATTGACAGCGTTTTAAAAAACTAAAGCGTTTTTTTAAAACAGGAAAGCGTTTGAGAACAACACTATTTCTCTGCTGTGGTCTCTGCTGGTATTGCTGTTTAGTATGGACAGTTTTGTTGGGGCCGAGCAATGTTGCATCCTGCCGCATGTATGGGATCTTGGAGCAGCCGCCCGAGGGGACTATGTATGTGTCAGATGTGAGTGGGTTGCCCATTTGGAAATGAGGTACAGAGTCTAAGGGGTAAACTTGCAGCATTGCAGGACTGGCAAACCTGGGGAAATGCAGGTACTGGCAGGGGCCAGTAAACTGTGTGGCTGGAGATGGGGCAGATAAGGTGGAGAAGGAAAAGATAGATTTGTAAGGGTCACCAGGGGAAGTAGGGGACGGAAGGATAGGGGGGCTTCTTCCCAGCTGGTCGATCCCAACAGATTTGCCATTTTAGGTGAAGATGTGGAGACGATGGCTCGGAAGCAGCATGTATGGAGCGGGCCTTTCCTTGAGCACCCAGGGGCGGCCACTCTCCAATACAAGGGAGGGAGAACTGGGGGCTAGGAAGGATAGACAGGTGGTAGTGGTAGGGGATTCTATTATTAGAAGGGTAGAGATAGGGGGTAATCTGTCGCCAGGACCTGCATGCCAAACAGTGTGTTGTCTGCTGGTGCTAGGGTTCGACATGTCGTGGATCGTGTAGACAGATTATTGGGTGGGCTGGGGTGACCCGGCGGTCTTGGTTCACATTGGTGCCAATGACAAAGTTAGAGGTGGAGGTGAGGTCCTTAAAAATGATTTCGAGAATTAGGGGCCAAGTTAAAAGCAAGGACCTCAGGGTAGTGATTTAAAATACTACCGCAGCCACGTGCTACGCTAGGGAGGCAACGAGGAGCTCAGGAGTATAAATGCGTGGCTAAGAGGAGTGGTGTAAGGAGTGGGGTTTGGGTTTTTAGAGAACTGGGCTGACTTTTCTGTGGCTACAGGCTCTTTAGTAGTGACGGATTGCACCTCAATGGTGATGGTGCAACTGTTTTGGGAGGGGGAGAAGATGGCTAGGGGGTTGGAGGAGATTTTAAACTAGGTATGGGGGGGGAGGAAGTTTAACTACACAGGGGTAGATAGAGAAGTTAGGGATCTGGGGGCTAGTAACACAACGGAGGGAGGAGAAGGGGGAGGGGGGAGCATAGAGGATAAGGAGGGATGGACGACCATGTATGGAAGTAAATCAATTGATAATCTAAAATGTATGTTACAAATGCAAGGAGTCTGGGTGGAAAAACCGGCGAACTTGAAATAATAGCGCGTTAAAGGAAAGGTATGATGTAATTGGTATAGCAGAATCATGGCTTAATGATTCCACACGACTGGACAGTAAATATGAGGATACTCCTTATTTAGACATGACCGAGTTAAAAGAAAGGAGGAGGAGTATGTATGTATGTTAAACAGGAATTGAAGCCAAATTTAAAAGATGGAATAGATGGGGGAGCAAACGATGCGGCAGAAACATTATGGGTGGAACTGATGTACAGGAAGCAAGAAGAGGTAGGTAAATTAATTGTGGAGTGTGTTATAAGCCGCCAAATGCCGGGGAAGAGGTGGAATGAATCTCCATATGCAGTTGGCGAAGGCTGCTGGTATGGGGCATGTTCTGGTTATGGGGGATTTTAACTACCCTGACATAGATTGGAGTAATGGAACTGCCAGCACCTCAAAAGGTATAAAGTTCTTAAATTTCCTATATGAGCATTTTCTTTCACAGATGGTAGAGTTCCTACTAGACAGAATGCGTGTTGGATCTGGTGATATCATAAACCCAGAGCTCATTTGGAGATGAAGATAAGGGAAGCTTAGGGATAGTGACCATGATATAGTGTCATTTATATAGGGAATAGTGACCATGATATAGTCATTTAATATGGGAATAGTTGATCATGATATAGTGTCATTAATATAGGGAATAGTGACCATGATCTTAGTGCATTTAATAATGGGAATAGTGACATGATAGTGTCATTTTATATAGGGAATATGTGCCGTGATATAGTGTCATTTAATATAGGGAACAGTGACCATGATATAGTGTCATTTAATATAGGGAATAGTGATCAATATAGTGTCATTTAATATAGGGAATAGTGACCATGATATAGTGTCATTAATATATAGGGAATAGTGACCATGATATAGTGTCATTTAATATAGGGAATAGTGACCGTGATATAGTGTCATTTAATATAGGGAACAGTGACCATGATATAGTGCATTAATATAGGGAATAGTGATCATGATACAGTGTCATTTAATATAGGGAATAGTGACCATGATACAGGTCATTTAATATAGGGAATAGTGACCATGTATGGTATTATATAGGGAATAGTACCATGTATAGTGTCATTTAATTAGGGAATAGTGACCGTGATATAGTGTCATTTATATAGGGAATAGTGACCGTGATTAGGTATTAATATAGGAATAGTACCGTGATAGGTTTTAATATAGGGAATAGTGACCGTGAATAGTGTCATTTAATATAGGGAATAGTGACCGTGATATAGTGTCATTTAATATAGGGAATAGTGACCATGATATGTGCATTTAATATAGGGAATAGTGACCATGATTATACAGTGTCATTTAATATAGGGAATAGTGTGACCGTGATACAGTGTCATTTAATATAGGGAATAGTGACCGTGATACAGTGTCATTTAATATAGGGAATAGTGACCGTGATACAGTGTCATTTAATATAGGGATAGTGACCGTGATACAGTGTCATTTAATATAGGGAATAGTGTCAGATATAGTGTATTAATATAGGGAACAGTACCATGATATAGTGTAATTTAATATAGGGAAACAGTGACCATGATCAGTGTCATTTAATATAGGTGAATAGTGATCATGATACAGTGTCATTTAATATAGGAATAGTGACCATGAACGTGTCATTTATAAGGGAATAGTGACCATGATATAGTGTCATTTAATATAGGAATAGTAACCATGATATAGTGTCATTTAATATAGGGAATAGTGACCGTGATATAGTGTAATTATAATATAGGGAATAGTGACATGATAAGTGTCATTTAATATAGGGAATAGTGACCATGATATAGTGTCATTTAATATAGGCAATAGTGACCGTGATATAGTGTCATTTAATATAGGGAATAGTAACCATGATATAGTGTCATTTAATATAGGGAATAGTGACCGTGATATAGTGTCATTTAATATAGGGAATAGTGACCATGATATAGTGTCATTAATATAGGGAATAGTGACCATGATATAGTGTCATTTAATATAGGGAATAGTGACCATGATATAGTGTCATTTAATATAGGAATAGTGACCGTGATACAGTGTCATTTAATATAGAGAATAGTGACCGTGATACAGTGTCATTTAATATAGGGAATAGTGACCGTGATATAGTGTCATTTAATATAGGGAATAGTGACCATGATATATTGTCATTTAATATAGGAAATAGTGACCATGATATAGTGTCATTTAATATAGGGAATAGTGACCATGATATAGTGTCATTTAATATAGGGAATAGTGACCATGATATAGTGTCATTTAATATAGAGAATAGTGACCGTGATACAGTGTCATTAATATAGGGAATAATGACCGTGATATAGTGTCATTTAATATAGGGAATAGTGACCATGATACAGTGTCATTTAATATAGGGAATAGTGATCATGATATAGTGTCATTTAATATAGGGAATAGTGACCATGATATAGTGTCATTTAATATAGGGAATAGTGATCATGATATAGTGTCATTAATATAGGTTGCAGAAAACTAAAGTGCAATGGCTTAACAAAAACTTTAACTTTAGGAAAGCTAATTTTATGCTTTTAAAGGAATCGCTCCTGCTCATAGACTGGGGGGAACTGTTTCTAGGTAAAGATACTGAGCAGATGTGGACCACTTTTAAAGGGATATTAAACTATAACATTTCCAAATCGGTACCTTTAGGAAACAAGTGTAAAAAATAGGTCCAGTCCTGCATGGCTTAATGCTCAGGTAAAAAGGAAATGGAAAAAAAAGAAAAGGGCTTTTAAAATTTGAAAGCAGAAGGCACAGAACAGGCTTACAGGGACTTCAAAAGTTGTAATAAAGAGTGCAAGAAAGCAATTAAACTAGTAAAATAGAAAATGAAATAGGATTGCCGAACAAAGCAAGTCCAACCCCAAGATGTTTTTTTAAGTTATATAAATGGTAAAAAAATGAGGACTGAAAGTGGAGTGGGACATTAAATAATGGAGCTGAGGTGGTTGTAGAGGATGCCGAAAAGGCTAAATGCTAAACCGTTTTTTTACATCGGTTTTTACTGTTGAGAATCCTTACAGTAGGGATTGTAACAATGTGCAGGAGGAAATGAGAGTCTTCACATTGGATAACAGAGGATATGGTACGGAATCAATTAGACAAAGTTAATATCAATAAAGCCCCAGGACCAGATGGATTGCATCCTAGGATTTAAAAGAGCTTAGTCAGTTCTAGCAAGACCACTGTGTCTCATCTTTCAGATTCGCTTTGGTCTGGGGATGTGCCGCTGGATTGAAAAAAGCCAATGTCATACCAATATTCAAAAAAGGTAGTCGTTCACAGCCTGGTAACTAAGACTGTAAGCCTAACATCAGTGGTAGGGAAGGTGATGGAAACTTTGTTAAGGGATCGTATCCTTGACTTTGTCTCCAGAGATCATCTTATAGTAGTAGTCAGCATGGATTTATGAGAAATAGATCATGCCAGACAAATTTAATGGTTTTTATGAAGAAGTGAGTAAGAAGTTAGATTCAGGCACAGCTGTGGATGTGGTATATTTGGATTTTGCAAAAGCCTTACATAGGCCACATAGGCGACTAATGTATAAACTGAGGACTGTTGGCCTTGAAGAAAACATTTGTCATGGATAGAGAGCTGGGTATTGGACCGCAAAAAGAGAGTGGTGGTTAATGGAGCTGCATCTATGGTGGGCTAAAGTTCTAAGCGAGTTCCTCAGGGTTCTGTACTGGGGCCGCTTCTGTTTAATCTGTTTATAAATGACTTAGAAGGGCATTGAGAGCAAGGTCTCTGTGTTTGCTGATGACACTAAATTATGCAGAGCTTGGAAAATTCCAATGATGTGCAAGTGCTGCAAAGCAGACCTAGATAATAGATTATCACAATGGGCAGCAGAATGGCATGAGATTCAATGTAGATAAAAGGAAGGGTGATGCATTTGGGATTTAATAATCCCTGTGCCCCCTACACCATAAATAACTCTGGGTTAAGGGCATCTGTAATGGAAAAAGATTGGGGGGTTCTGGTAGATAACAGACTTAGCTGTAGCAAAAACAATGCCAGGTAGCAACAGCTAGAGCTAGCAAGATATTGTCTTGTATAAAGAGGGGAATGAATCAAGAGAGAAAATATTATTCTCCTCTTACAGCACTGGTAAGGCCTAATTGGAATATGCGGTTGCAGTTTTGGAATCCCATATACAAAAGGGACATCTTGGAAAATTGGGCAGTTCAGAGAAGGGCAACTAAATTAATAAGGGGAATGGAGGGGCTTGAATATGCAGGCAGATTAGACAAGTTAGGGCTGTTTACATTGGAGAAGCGGCGGTTGCGTGGGGACATGATAACCTTATACAATATATTAATGGCCATACAGTGAACTCTCTGGTGCATTGTTCACAATAGGTCATATCAGAGGACTCGTTGGACCCTTTAAGGTTGGAGAAAAGAAGTTTTTCACTTCAAGTTAGGAGAGGTTTCTTTACAGTGAGAACGGTGAAACTGTGGAACTGTCTTCCAGCAGAGGTGTTAATGGCAATTTTATTGAATAACTTTAAGGGAATAGGTTGGACTTGATGGACGAATGTCTTTATTCACTTATTACTAGTTTATATTATAATCTAACCTTACATCCTACCTATCGGTAACCAGCACAGTATATGGATCTATATATCTATATTAATATCCTTACATCCTACCTATCCGGTAACCAGCACAGTATATGGTATCTATATATCTATATATGATAAATCTACCCTACATCCTACCTATCCGGTAACCAGCACAGTATATGGTATCTATATATCTATATGATAAATATACCCTTACATCCTACCTATCCGGTAACCAGCACAGTATATGGTATCTATATATCTATATATGATAAATCTACCCTTAATCCTACCTATCCGGTAACCAGCACAGTATATGGTATCTATAATTATATATGATAAATACCCTTACACTACCTATCCGGAACCAGCACAGTATATGGTATCTATATATCTATATATGATAAATCTACCCTTACATCCTACTATCGAAAACCAGCCAGCAGTATAATGGATCTATATATCTATATGATAAATCTACCCTTACATCCTACCTATCCGGTAACCAGCACAGTATATGGTATATATATATATATATGATAAATCTACCCTTAATCCTACCTATCCGGTAACCAGCACAGTTATGTATCTATATATCTATATATGATAAATCTACCTTACATCCACCTATCCGGTAACCAGCACAGTATATGGTATCTATATATCTATATATGATAAATCTACCCTTACATCCTACCTATCCGGTAACCAGCACAGTATATGGTATCTATATATCTATATATGATAAATCTAACCTTACATCCTACCTATCCGAAAACAGCACAGATATATGGTATCTATATATCTATATATGATAAATCTACCTACATCCTACCTATCCGGTAACCAGCACAGTATATGGTATCTTATATCTATATATGATAAATCTACCCTTACATCCTATATCCGGTAACCAGCACAGATATGGTATCTATATATCTATAAATGATAAATCTACCTTACATCCTACCTATCCGGTAACCAGCACAGTATATGGTATCTATATATCTATAAATATAATCTACCCTTACATCCTACCTATCCGGTAACCAGCACAGTATATGGTATCTATATATCTATATTGATAATCTACCCTTACATCCTACCTATCCGATAACCAGCACAGTATATGGTATCTATAGATGTATATATGATAAATCTACCCTAACATCCTACATCCGGTAACCAGCACAGTATATGTATCTATATAATATATATGATAAATCTACCCTACATCGTACCTATCCGGTAACCAGCACAGTATATGGTATATATATATCTATATATGATAAATCTACCTACATCCTACCTATCCGGTAACCAGCACAGTATATATATATCTATATATCTATATTGATAAATCTACCCTTACATCCTACCTATCCGGTAACCAGCACAGTATATGATATCTATATATCTATATATGAAAATCTAACCTTACATCCTACCTATCCGGTAACCAGCACAGTATATGGTATCTATATATCTATATATGATAAATCTACCCTTACATCCTACCTATCCGGTAACCAGCACAGTATATGATATCTATGTATCTATATATGATAAATCTACCCTTACATCCTACCTATCCGGTAACCAGCACAGTATATGGTATCTATATATCTATATATGATAAATCTACCCTTACATCCTACCTATACGGTAACCAGCACAGTATATGGTATCTATAGGTCTATATATGATAAATCTACCTTACATCCTACCTATCTGGTAACCAGCACAGTATATGGATCTATATATGATAATCTACCTTACAATCCACCTATCCGGTAACCAGCACAGTATATGGTATCTATATATCTATATATGATAAATCTACCCTTACATCCTAACCTATCCGGTAACCAGTACAGTTATGGTATCTATATATGATATATCTACCCTTATACCTACCTATCCGGTAACCAGCACAGTATATGATATCTATATAAGATAAATCTACCCTTATATCCTACCTATCCGGTAACCAGTACAGTATATGGTATCTATATATCTATATATGTAAATCTACCCTTATATCCTACCTATCGGTAACCAGCACAGTATATGATATCTATATATGATAAATCTACCCTTACATCCTACCTATCCGGTAAACAGCGCAGTATATGATATCTATATAGAAAAATCTACTTAATCCTACCTATCCCCGGTAACCAGTGCAGTATATGGTATCTATATATCTATATATGATAAATCTACCCTTACATCCTTACCTATCCGGGTAAACAGCGCAGTATATGATATCTATAGATCTATATTGATAATGTACCCCTTACATCTTACCTATCGGTAACCAGCACAGTATATGTATCTATATATCTATATAGATAAATCTACCCTTACATCCTACCTATCCGGTAACCAGCGCAGTATATGATATCTATATATGATAAATCTACTCATACATCCTACCTATCCGGTAACCAGCACAGTATATGGTATCTATATATGAAAATCCCTTACATCCTACCTATCCCGTAACCAGCACAGTATATGGTATCTATAGATTATATGTGAAAATCTACCCTTACATTCCCCTATCTGGTAACCAGCACAGTATATGGTATCTATATGATAAATCTACCCTTACATCCTACCTATCTGGTAACCAGCACAGTATATGGTATATATATCTATATATGATAAATCTACCCTTACATCCTACCTATCCGGTAACCAGCGCAGTATATGGTATCTATATATCTATATATGATAAATCTACCCTTACATCCTACCTATCCGGTAACCAGCGAAGTATGATATCTATATATGATAAATCTACCCATACATCCTACCTATCCGGTAACCAGCACAGTATATAGTATCTATATATAATAAAATCTACCCTACATCCTACCTATCCGGTAACCAGCGCAGTAAGTATATGATATCTATATATGATAAATCTATCCTTACATCCTACCTATCTGGTAACCAGCACAGTATATGGTATCTATATATCTATAAATGATAAATCTACCCTTACATCCTACCTATCCGGTAACCAGCACAGTATATGGTATCTATATATCTATATATGATAAATCTACCCTTACATCCTACCTATCCGGTAACGAGCACAGTATATGGTATCTATGTATCTATTATGATAAATATACCCTTACATCCTACCTATCTGGTAACCAGCACAGTATATGGTATCTATATTCTATATATAATAAATCTACCCCTAAATCCTACCTATCCGGTAAACAGAGCAGTAGTATATGATATCTATATATGATAAATCTACCCTTACATCCTACCTATCCGGTAACGAGCACAGTAAGGGTATTATATAGATAAATCTTACCCTTACATCCTACCTATCCGAAAACCAGCACAGTATATGGTATCTATATATAATAAATCTACCCTTACATCCTACCTATCCGGTAAACCAGCGCAGTAGTATGATAGCTTTATGATAAATCTACCCTTACATCCTACCTATCCGGTAACCAGCACAGTATATGGTATCTATATATAATAAATCTACCCTTACATCCTACCTATCCGGTAACCAGCGCAGTATATGATAGCTATAATGATAAATCTACCCTTACATCCTACCTATCCGGTAACCAGCACAGTATTTGATATCTATATATGATAAATCTACCCTTACATCCTACCTATCCGGTAAACGCACAGTATATGGTATCTGTATATCTATATATGATAAATCTACCCTTACATCCTACCTATCCGGTAACCAGCACAGTATATGGTATCTATATATCTATATATGATAAATCTACCCTTACATCCTACCTATCCGGTAACCAGCACAGTATATGGTATCTATATATGATAAATCTACCCTTACATCCTACCTATCCGGTAAACCAGCACAGTATATGGTATCTATATATCTATATATGATAAATCTACCCTTACATCCTACCTATCCGGTCAACCAGCACAGTATGGTATCTATAATCTATATATAATAAATCTACCCTTACATCCTACCTATCCGGAACCAGCACAGTATATGGTATCTATATATCTATATATGATAAATCTACCCTTACATCCTACCTATCCGGTAACCAGCACAGTATATGATATCTATATATGATAAATCTACCCTTACATCCTACCTATCCGGTAACCAGCACAGTATATGGTATCTATATATCTATATATGATAAATCCTACCCTTACATCCTACCTATCGGTAACCAGCACAGTATATGGTATCTATATATCTATATATGATAAATCTACCCTTACATCCTACCTATCCGGTAACCAGCACAGTATATGGTATCTGTATATCTATATATGATAAATCTACCCTACATCCTACCTATCCGGTAACCAGCACAGTATATGGTATCTATATATCTATATATGATAAATCTACCCTTACATCCTACCTATCCGGTAACCAGCACAGTATATGGTATCTATATATCTAAATATGATAAATCTACCCTTACATCCTACCTATCCGGTAACCAGCACAGTATATGGTATCTATATATCTATATATGATAAATCTACCCTACATCTACCTATCGGTAACCAGCACAGTATATGGTATCTATATATCTATATTAAAAATCTACCCTTACATCCTACCTATCCGGTAACCAGACACAGTATATGGTATCTATATATCTATATATGATAAATCTACCCTTACATCCTACCTATCCGGTAACCAGCACAGTATATGATATCTATATATGATAAATCTACCCTTACATCCTACCTATCCGGTAACCAGCACAGTATATGGTATCTGTATATCTATATATGATAAATCTACCCTTACATCTACCTATCCGGTAACCAGCACAGTATATGGTATCTATATATCTATATATGATAAATCTACCCTTACATCCTACCTATCCGGTAACCAGCACAGTATATGATATCTATATATCTATATATGATAAATCTACCCTTACATCCTACCTATCTGGTAACCAGCACAGTATATGGTATCTATTATCTATATATGATAAAATTACCCTTACATCACCTATCTGGTACCAGCACAGTATAGATATCTATATATCTATATATGATAAATCTACCCTTACATCCTACCTATCCGGTAACCAGCACAGTATATGATATCTATATATGATAAATTACCTTACATCCTACCTATCCGGTAACCAGCACAGTATATGATATCTATATATCATATATTAAACTTACCCTAACATCCTACTATCCGGTAACCAGCACAGTATGATATATATATCTATATATGATAAATCTACCTACATCCTACCTATCCGGTAACCAGCACAGTATATGATATCTATATATCTATATATGATAAATCTACCTTTACATCCTACCTATCCGGTAACCAGCACAGTATATGGTATCTATATTGATAAATCTACCTTACATCCTACCTATCCGGTAACCAGCCAGTATATGAATATATATATCTATATATGATAAATCTACCCTTACATCTACCTATCCGGTAACCAGCACAGTATATGGTATCTATATCTATATATGATAAATCTACCTTACATCCTACTACCGGTAACCAGCACAGTATATGATATCTATATATCTATATATGATAAATCTACCCTTACATCCTACCTATCCAGTAACCAGCACAGTATATGGTTATCTATTATCTATATATGATAAATCTACCCTTACATCCTACCTATCCGGTAACCAGCACAGTATATGGTATCTATATATGATAAATCTACCTTACATCCTACCTATCGGTAACCAGCACAGTATATGATATCTATATATCTATATATGATAAATCTACCCTTACATCTACCTACCAGTAACCAGCACAGTATATGGTATCTATATATCTATATATGATAAATCTACCCTTACATCCTACCTATCCAGTAACCAGCACAGTATATGGTATCTATATATCTATATATGATTAAATCTACCCTTACATCCTACCTATCGGTAACCAGCCACAGTATATGGTTTGTAAATTATAATAGGATATTAAAGTTCCACTGAAGGAGAGTTCTTGGTGTCCCTATATAGGGTACAAGTGGGTGCTCAGATCGTGGGGAGTTATACAGCGGGAATATGGGTAAACCACTCCATGCTATTATTAAGGGATAGTTTATCCCTACTTAATAAATTAATAAGGAGTAATTAGAATCACTAAGGAAGTTCTGTGTCATATAAAGGTAGCAAGGACACAGACTGAGTTATACAGGGACACTGGGTAACCCATCATGTACTTTTAAAGGGATAATGTTTAATCCCACTTGTAATTATAAGTGATATAAGTCACTAAGGAGTTTTCTTGTGGGTCCTTAGATATAAGGTTAACACAGGCGATCACAGAACTGGGTGTTTGATACAGGAACCTCTGGTTACAACTCATGTATTATAGGAATAATGTATCCCTACTGTAACACTTAATAAGATAATTAGAAGTAACTGGAGTTCTGTGTTCCATATAAAGGGTACAACGAGACACAGACTGGGGGTTTTATACAGGAACTCTGGGGTATCACCTCATGTATATAAGGTGAAATATGTTCCCCTTACTGTAAATTAAGAGGATTATTAGAAGTCCACTAGGAGTTCCTTGTGCTATTATAAAGGTAAAGGAACAGACCTGGGGTTATACAGGAAAACTTCCTGGGTATCCACTCCATGTATATTATAAGGGAAAAAATGTAAATCCCCTACTGTAAAATTAATAATATATTAGAAGTTCCACTAAGGAGTTTTTTCGGTGTCCATATAAAAGGACGAGGCCCGCAAGTCCAAGTAAACCTTGTATACGGCACGTAACTCAAGGTTATTCTTAACTTAACTAATAATTACTGACGAATAACTGATGATGATAATGATCAATCTGATGTAATGATAATAAAATATATGTAATAATGACATACTGATAATAAATATAATGTATTAATTAGTAACCCCTGATATACTGTAACTACCCCTCTGTACCATGGTTAATTATGGAATATACTGGTGCTGGTCCTGTACAACAATTGTAGATAATAAAGGACAAGTTAATAATTATCTATAAAGACAATATCCTGTTTTTCAGATCATGTGTGTAATGTTCTAGGGAGGGAAGTGGTAGGGGGTTTTGGGAACATTGATTGGTGGAAGCTTGCCATAGAAGCAACAATTAACAAAGAGTGACACTTGTGTCCCCTGTAACTGATATAGAGGAGATTTATTTGTGTCCCTTAAAAGACCGACCAATCACAGCATGCTATAGGCGTTGATTGACAACAGGAGGAACTGCGACGTGGTATCCTTTCCAAGCTCAGTCTTTAGCCCCGCCCACATACGTCCTGGATAATAGGGGTTTGTTTCCACCCACCCGGGGCTTGAACCTGACAGCTCCCATCTTTCCTCCCTAAAACCCGCCTATCAGCAGTACCTGCCCAGTCCTGGAATGTCCTGGTTTCTGAATTGGCTTGCTTCCATGTTTTTGAAAAAAGTGGACAGGTACCTTGTCCCGGGGCCCGTTTTTTTTTGTATTTTCCAGGACCCGGTGTCCCCGGTGCCATGGAGTTCCCTCCTAGAGCGCAGCGGTTTTAGCAGCAAAAAAACCTGGGTGGTGGGGTTCGCTGTCCCTCCTCCGGACCCTCCGATTCTGCCGGCCCTGGGATCTCCTTCAACTCGGTGGCGCGGCCTCTCGGCCCCCTCCGCCCCCCGCTCGGGCCTGGGGGTTTCCGGAGTGTCCATGGAGCGGGAACCGCCCGGGGCGGGTGAGGGAATCCCTCGAGGGAGGGTGGAGTGGCCGTGGTTGATGAAGCTTGTTCGCCAAAAACAACACAAGGGATACGGGAGGGGTGAGGTACCACTGGGGGGGCACACACCGGGACCCCAAAACCTCTAGGGGACAACCACACCACCGACCGGGAAAAACCCCAAACCTTTAAGTGGGCGACCACACCGGGGAACCGCCCCAATTAGGGACCACACACCGGGGGATCCAACTAGGGGCCACACAACTGGGGGGACCCCACCCTAGGGGCCCTACACATCGGGACCCCAAATTAGGGGGCCACAACAAGGACCGCCAAAAACGGTACACACACCCGGGGATCCCCCCAACCCTAGGTGTGGGGCCCAACACACCAATCCCGAGGGTGGCCCATAACTGAGGGAACCCCACCTGGGGCCCCCCACATAACCGGGGAACCCCCCAACCCTCCGGGGAACACCCAAACCCGGGGGGGGAACCCCCAACCTTCAGCCGTGCCACAAACCAAAACCGGGGGAAACCCCAACCTAGGGGCCCACAATTCAAACCCGGGGAAAAAAAAAACAACCCCACCAGGGGGGGCACCAAGAAAATGGGCCAAAAAATATTATGGTTCCCTTTTAAAATTCCCCCTTTTAGAATTTTTTAACTAAATGTAAATCCCAGTAATATGAACACACATTAATGTTGGCCCCGCAAAAACACGCAAGTGGCATTAATATGGTCCCCCCCACTCAACAAGAATCGGTTTAAATTAAATATTTGTTTTTTTTTTTTGCCTGGACAATACGTACCATACAATGGTAGGAAAAATTTTGGTTTTTTTCTTTCCTAAATCAACTAAGTTTTGTTTGGCTGGCTATCATTAAAAAGACAATTTTTTTGCCCCACTGAAAAAAAAATGACCGATAATTTCCCTAATTTTTGATACATTAATTTTTGGGGCAAAAACCATAAGTGTTTTGTTTTTTTTTTTTGGTAAATGAAAAATGAATCCCATACATGTAACAGATACAATTTTCTAGATGTTTTTTTTAAAATTGACCGGCAAAACGTAAATTTTTTAATTTTCGGTCCCCCCCCCCCTTTGAATCTCCCTATAAGAGGGGGGTTTTGTTTTGGGGAAAAACCAAACTAACCCTAAAAAATCCTAAGTGGTAAAAAAAAAGCCCCTGGACGGAATCTCTGTACAACGGTGGTTGGGGTGGGGCTTGTATCATTAATGAAAGCGAATTGCCCCTCTTACGTCATCCCCGGTGCCGCCAGTGGTGACAAAACGGCTTTATTTTAATACCCGATAAAAAGTTGCCCCTTATTTATACAAGGGCAAACTAACAGAATGCTATTGGGTCCCCCCCCCATTAGGGGGCGATGTTTTTTTGTGGAAGATATCCCATTAAATGGCATTTCCATTGGTGGGGAAGACCCTGGGTTTTTTTTGTAAAACCGGGCTTTCAAAACAAATGTTTTTTTTTTTTATCTTGTCTTTCTATTCGTTCCCCCCCCTGTTAACTTGTACCGTAAAAAAAAAAGTGTCCTGGGCCCGCCCCCCTTTTTTTTTTAGCATGCCCCCCTTGCCAATCTGTTTGTTTTTTTGTTTTTTTTTTTTTTTTTTGTAGAGTTTCCACTGGGCAACAAAGAGCAGAGAGTTAAAATAATAAAATGGAGGGGAAATGGTTTTTGCCCCAGATTTTCCAAGCCCCCTTGGGGAAAGAAAATTTCCCCCTGGGAAGGGATTAAAATGTTTTGTTAAATTAAAATTGTTAATTATAAAACTTTTTGTTCCAGTTGTTAGAACATTTAATGGGTGGAATCCCTTGGGTAAAAAATAACCCAATTTTTTTTTCCTTTTTGATTCTTAAGGGGCCCTTTTTTTTTTGGCCCCCTTTATTCCTTTTTTTAAAGGAGAACCTAAAACCATAAATCCCCGCTGCCCCTAGGAAACTTTTTTAAAACTGGCCCAGAGAGCCCTAAGGTTTTCCCCTTTTGCTGTAAAACATGTTTTCTGTGCCTTGAGAGAGGCCCAGTCCCCCTCCCCTGGGTGCTTTGTAAAAGCAATTTTTTTTTTTTGTTCCCTGTGTGGCCATGAAGAAAGAAGCCAAAAAAAGGTTGTTTCCCCTTTGGTCTGTGGCTGCAACATGGAAAATTTCCTGTGGTGGCTTTTTTGAACAGAAAAGCAAGTTCTCCCCTGCTGTAACATGTTTTGTTTCCCCCTGTGGCTTGAGAAGAGGTAAAAGGGTCCCCCCCCCCCTTTGTGTGCTTGTTAAAAAACATGTTTTTTTTTTTTCTGTGCAATGAGGAAAAGGCAAGGGTTTTTTTTTTTTTTTTTCCCTGTTGGGGCCCTTGCAAAAAACATGAATCTGTGCTTGAAAAACAGAGGCAGGTCCCTCTGTAAAAAATGTTTTAAAACATGTTTTTTTTTGTGGTTGCCCAAAAATGAAGGAAGTCAGGTTTTTCTGTTGCTGCAACATGAAAAGCTTGGGGCTTTTTTGACAGGAAGGGCAGGTCCCCCCCCTCTGCTGTAACCAATTTTTTTTTCCTGGTGCAAATGAAAGACAAAAAGCAGGTTTTTTTTGTTTTACTGTTGGGGCGCTTTGGGGCCCAACCAAAATGATCTGTGCTTTGACAGAAGGCATGTCCCCCCCCCTCTTGCTGCTTTGTAAACCCATGTTTTTTTTGTTTTTGTTTTTTTTTTCCTTTTGGCTTTTTGAGAGAGGTTAAGGGTTTTCCTTTATCTATTGATTAATACGTTTAAAGGGGTTTAGTGTCAAGTTTTCCCCCCGGAAAAAAAAATATTTTTATTTCTATGATTTTTTATCTGTTAATCACAAATTGGGGGTAAAAAACCATTACCCCTAATTGTTACCTGAAAAATTTGGGTTAGAAAGGTGGGCTTTCAAATACATCCTACTGAGTCTCTACTACCCAGGGACCCTTGAAAGAAACCAAAAAACAGAACACCATTTTTTAGGGGTTTCCCCCCCCCCTGAACAGGAAGTCAGTAAAAAGTTTTTTGGGAGATTTCAACTGGATGGGCCCAGGGGTGGGTTTTTTTTTTTATTTTTTTTTAATGTTTTGTTTTTATTTTGGAAGTTTTTAATCCCTCTTTTCGTAATGGTAACTGTTTCCCCCTTGTAAATTGCCTGGTTTGGTTTTTGTTTTTTAGGGATTGGGTTTTGGATTTTTTAACCTGGAACCACATTCTCCTTGGTTGTTTTTTTTTTACCACCCCCGGCAATAGTCCCCCAAGTGTTGGGTGGAAAGCCCTTGGCAGAAAATTTTTGGCAAAAGGAAGGCAAACGCGAGGGGGGCCACGCGGGGAGTTAAAGTGACGGGGGGCCCCCCCTGGTTTGGGGGCCTACTAGATGGTTCCCCCCCATCGAAAAAGCCCATCCCCCCTAATGTCTGCCTTAAAAACTCACGTTTGCCAGCCCTGGGCCGGGAGTGTTGGTTTTTTGGAAGCTTTCACAAAGTAAAACTCGTTACTCAAATATAATTAAAAGACAAGGTCCCTTTTTTTGGTAAGGTTTGCCGAACCATTTTTTTGCCGTCCTTGGCCCCTGGGGGAAACTAGATTGAACTAGTTGTTTTGATCGGGCTTGTTTGGGGTGGGAACATCCCCAATAGACCTTACAATTGGTTAAAAACCCCGTAAAAACCTCTAAGTTTTTTCATTAATCCCCTTTTTTATTTTTGTGTTTACATTTTCCCTCCCCTTAGTTTTTTTTTTACTGTTTTTCCAACCCAAAGCCCGAAAAGGCCAGAAAGAACGCGGCAAAGAAAAAAAAATCCGCCCTCCCAAAAATGCAATCCCGTTCCGTCTTCAAACGAGCAGCAAAAAAACCCATCGCGCAGGATTTCACAGACGAGTTTATTTATTAGAAAGAGCGTAACTGTGAACCCCGGCCAAAACCGTTTTTAACACGTTAGGGCGGGAAAAAGATCGTTTTTTTTTTTGTTAAAATAGCGCCACGTTTTTTTTTAACTTAAGGCGGGAGAGTCCCGTGGTTTTTTATAGCCAAAACGTTTTTTTTTTTTAAACGTTAAGGGCAAGGAAGATTGGGTGTTTTTTTCATGCCCTCGACCCTCCAGTATCTTTAATAATTATGTTCAAGTCCACCACTTTGGCCTTACTATTTTTCATAACCAAATCTAGACTAATTTTACTTTTCCGTGAATTACCTTCTTTTGTTCTATCAGCCCTTTATTTCTTTCCCAAACGTCAACACCCCCAATAAATTTCAACAAAAACAGTGAAGTTTTATAAGTAAAGCCAATAGGGACCCGGACCCCCTTTTCCTCCTCCCATAGGTTTTTTAAACCACAATTGGATCAATGTTCCGAGTCCGTTTGACTTAAGGGGGAGGAAGGGCTTTTTTTTAATAACTGCATAGTAAGAGTTTAGGAATTTGTTCACAAAGGTGGGCCTCTTTCTAGCTAAGGTTTTTATTCAATGAAAATAATCTATGGAAAACTAATGAAAATGTGGTCTTTTTAATTGAATTGGCTGTAAAAACCAGTTGTTTTTTTGTGGTGGTCCCCCCCCCCCCCCTGTTTTTTTTTTGTTAGGGAACCGGGAGGAAAGCCCACAAATTCCCCCAAACCCAAGGGAATTGGCACGGCGTTTTTTTTTTTTCGCTTCATGCTGAATCGACAGGGGTGAAAATTCCCCTGCCCTGGGAGTTTTTTTTTTTTTTTTCCTGCAGGTGATTTTCCCCCCTTGCGTTTTCATTTTGGGAAAGTGATTTCCTCCCCCCATGTGCCCGGAAATTCCCCGTCTCCTAAGCAGTGGGAATTCTTTTAAGTAAATTTCTCGGAGAATAAGTCAGAAAAATGGGAACGCATTGGTCCCCCCCCCCCCCTAAAACTCCCCAAGCAAAGGCCCCCCCTCATGGCTAATTGCTCATTGGGGGGGGGGGGGGTCAATTTTACAATAAACAATTATTTTTTGAACTTTTTTAGTTGCAAAACGTCCCCTTTCAAAATCCCGGTCCCCCCCCTCCAGAGGGAAAAAAAAAATGCGGGGAGCTTTTTTTTTTTTTTATAAAAATTTCAAATGAGTTTTATTACATCCAAAGGAGTTCCCCCAAACAAACAACAAACAGCACACCCTTTTTTTTTTTTTTTTTTGGGGGGGGTTTTTTCTTGTACCCGGGGTTTTTTTTTTAATATAGTCCCTGTGAAAAAGGGTGTAAAACCCTGGTAAAACAGGAACATCCCCCATCCTGGGGGAAAGAAAAACTAGAATATAAAAAACATCATCTTTGTTTTTTTTGTATCCCAAATTAGATCAAAACTGAAAAACTTTGAATGTAGTTTGTCTTGAAACGAAGAAAACCTTTTTCCGCTAGTTTCCCCTCCGAATATCCGACTGGGCCTTTTTTTTCCCCCCTTCCATTTTCAGAAATGACCTTTGTTACACAATCAGAATTTTGGGCCAATTTACAAATTTATCCGCCTGGAAAACATCCCAATTTTAAGCAAAAAAAAGAAAAAACCCATAATCACACACAAACAGGCCCGGGTTGTTTTTTTAAAGGGTTTTGAAATTTATAGTGGTGGGCCTTAGAGGTGTGTTAATAGGGAAAAAACCCGCCGCAGAGTAACAAAAGGTTTTTTTAAAACGGCAAATTGGTACATGGCAGACAAAGTCTTTTTTTTTTTTTTTTTTGGTGTTCGAACCGCCCCCAACCCCTCCCTATTTTGTAGGCCTTGGTTTTGTTTTTATTTTTTTTTTCACCATATGGGCCCCTCCTTTACACCTCTACACCTTTGGAAACCCGTTTTGTCCCCCACGTTCCCCTAATCGCCAGTATGTTTTTGTTTTTTTAACATTTTACAATCTTTTTCCAAGGTTATGTTTTCCCCTTTATCCTTAAGAAAATGCAGGTTACAAAACGGCCTTTGGAAAGTCCTGACCCGCGAGGATTTTGGCTCTTTTTTCTGTGCTGGGCCATACCGTTTGATGGGCAAAAGTTTTTTTTGTTTGCCTGTTTTTTTGGGGGTCCCACTCTCCCCACATACAAATCAGAAAGCCATTCCCTTTCACTGCCAAAAATGCAAACCCTGGCGCCAAAATAATATGCCATTGTTTTGTCCCGCCTTTTTTTCCCTTTGTGGGTTTTTTTTTTGTTGAAAAATTGGGTAGTCCCCCCCCTTTTTTTTTTCGGATTGTTTTTTAAAAAAAAAACCATGCCCTGCCCTGCCATCCAGGTGGGGGTGTTTTGTTTTTCCCGTTAAAGCCCCAGAACAGGGATAACCGGTTGGTTTTTTTTTGTGAAAATTTCTTGTTTAAAGGGCCAAAAATGTTTCCCCCCCACCCCCAAAACTACATTTAAAAACCCCTTACCTAGGGGCCACAATCAAGTTAAGTTTGTAAAAAACAATTCCTTAACCCGACAATTCGGCCCCTCAAAATAGTTTTTTTTTTTTTTCCCCTTTGCTGTGGGGGTGGGCCCCCTTCCAAAAGGTCGGAACCCTCCCTTGTGGTAGGAGCCATTGGGGGGTGGGGGTGTTGAAACTCATGCCCCCCCCTGTTTGGCCCTGAAGAAAACTTTTTTTTTTCCCCCTCACCTTCATCAAGGTGTTTTTTGAGGCCCCTGCCTCATTGGCGTCATCCCTCCCCCCCTGGCCCCCCTCTCAGCCCCCCAAGCAACGGAACCGCGGCTGCCGTCCCCCCCCCCCCCCCCCCCCTGCTTTTTTCCCATCAAAAACTATGGGGCAAGCAAAAGGGGCCTGACAACTGGGCAGCGCCGTCAAGTAAGAAGAAGAGGGCAGGTTAAGTGTAAGAATCGGGGGGGAACCTTTTTCCTTCAACATATCTTAATGCGTTTTTTTGGGTGGCTAGGGGGAGCGCAAATTCCCCTACCCACCAAATATCAAAAAAAGTTTTTAATTTTTTGGGGGTTGGTGACCAATGCCCCCCTCTTTAATTTTTTTTCTCGGGAGAAAAACCCTGCCCTACAAATAATTGGGAATGGAACCCCATGGGTTTTTTTCTTTTTCCGCCCTGGTCTTGCTTTTTTTTTCCCCCCCTTTCACTGTTGGTATTTTCAACCTTACCTTTCCTGGGTCCGTTTCCTATAAACACAACCCTCCTTTAAGCCCACTAATCCAATCACAAACCCTTCCACCTTGGCTTGTTTGGAAATAATGCTAAATTTATGGGGATTTTTTTTTCCGCAGGTTGACATAATTGTCCCCAACAAGAATTTCCTTGTAATCAAGGTCATTTTTTCTTGAATTTGGAGAGAATCCATTTTTTTTGATGGAACTAGCCGAACAACGGTTTTCTTCCAGAACTCAAAACTTTTTCAAGTTCCCCGTTTGATCTACATTTGGAAATACAACAGACATACCACCAAAAAATGAAAACCCCCTGGATGAAAGGAAAAAGAACCTTCCACAAATCATAAGCATTACTACATAAAAAATGCAAAAGTCCCGACTAGTCAAACAACTCGGAACCAGAATTAAAGCGGCCCATTCATTTGTACTGAAATAAGGGTTTTATTAATAGTCAAAATTAGTTTCCCCCCCCCCCTGAAGAAATTATTCTAGTCTCTTGTTAATACACTATACAAAATTTGGTTCATTTTTTTCCAGGAAAACTGAAAAATGAACCGTTTTTTTTTTTTTTCCCTCCAACTTGTTTGGCAAACTTGGAACAACGGAAAAGTGTGTTTTTGTTTGTTTTTTTGTTTTTTTGGAAGGCCATGCCGATAGAGGCCAAGTGGTTTTTTCCAAACAAGCAACCAGGTTTTAAAAGGCCCTCAGCACCCCTGGGGTGGGGGGTAAAAAGACCCCCCCCCTTGGGTGGAATTTGGAATTTTTGTAACAGTACATATAGCCTAAACGGTTGATCCCCTCAAACTGCTGCCCTCTCCCCCCCTCAACAGTAAAAAGTACCCGACTTTCCCGACCATTTTAATTTCCCAAACACCATATTGGGCATGTCCCCCTTTACATTATATTATGTAGCAAAAAATCCCCAATTCCCCCACATTTGTCCAGTCATTCCCCCTAACTGTATTCGGTCCGGATTTTAGGAATCGTAATAGTTTTAAATGGTCACAAAAACCGTTTAATCTGTTCCCCTTTTAAAGCTATCCCCTTTGGGTTTGGCCCCCCTAAATGGGAACGCAGCGTCTTACGATTTTAATCCGATTATTTTTCCCCGCAAATATGGTTGGCCCAAAACCCTTTTTTTTCCATTTAAAATAACGATTGGCCCAATTTTGTATTTGGCCTGGCGTCCCTATGGGCCCTTTTATTCTTTTTTTAGACCTAAATCTTTGGAGTTGCTGGCACGGTTGGAAAAAACCCCGTCCCCCCCCCCCAATTGTTAAAAGAAAAACCCCCTGGAAAACCCTACTCCCTTAAATTTTGGGGGGTCCTCAGAAAAATTTTCCCACAAATTTTTTAGAGCATTTGGCAGTATTGAGTCCCCTAGAAAAATAAATGATAGTTTCCTTTGGCAAAACAAATTCCCATTGTTACAAATTTAAATGGGATTTCCAAGGGTCCCCCCCCCCCCCCCCCCCCCTTTCTTATAGAAAAGGAAACGCAAACGGGTCCCCATAAAGCCCGTGAGACCCCTATAGACAAACAGTTATTAGGAATTCCTGTTAGAAATTGTTTGTAATGTCCCCCCAGAAAAGGGCCCACCGTGGGGTGACCCCAAATGTTGTAAAATGGAAAGAAAAATGTTTGCAGTTGTTTTTTCAATCCAATGGGGATTTTCCATCTTTGTTTTTTTTTTTGTTTTTGAGGAGGTTTTTTTTTTTTCCCCTTGTCCCCCCCGCGACTACCTTCACCCTCCCCCTCACCCGAGCACGGAAAACCTATGGTTTTTGAAAAAAAAAACCGCGATGGCAATGGACCTGGGATTTCCAACCGGGGAAAAAACAATGAATTACAACCCAAGGGCAACCCGCTGGGGCCAGAAAAGAAAGGCTGGGGTCTAACATAACGGCAACTGGACGATCCGCACGATTTGGTAAGCCCCGGCAGAGAAAACTAACAAATACAACAAAGGAAAAAAGAAAGGAACAATCCCTCGAAATGGGGCTGGCAGCCCCGGTCCAGCCCTGGGGAACATCCAATTCCTCTAACTGCCTAAGGGGGCCCAACTAACCCCGGGGGGCTCCTTTTTAAATACTGGGGGTTTTTCATTCTGTAGCACCAAGCGAAAACCCGTTTTAAAACCGCAATGTACGAAAATCAGATTTTTTTCACCCCTGTAACATTAACCTCGGCAGTAGGGGATACATTATTCCTTATAATACATGAGTGATACCCAGAGTTTCCTGTATAACCCAGTCTGTGTCCTTGTACCTTTATATAGACACAGAACTCCTTAGTGACTTCTAATATCCTTATAATTTACAGTAGGGGATACATTATTCCTTATAATACATGAGTGATACCAGAGTTTGTATAACTCCAGTCTGTGTCCTTGTACCTTTATATAGACACAGAACTCCTTAGTGACTTCTAATATCCTTATAATTTACAGTAGGGGATACATTATTCCTTATAATACATGAGTGATACCCAGAGTTCCCTGTATAACCCAGTCTGTGTCCTTGTACCTTTATATGGACACAGAACTCCTTAGTGACTTCTAATATTCTTATAATTTACAGTAGGGGATACATTATTCCTTATAATACATGAGTGATACCCAGAGTTTCCTGTATAACCCAGTCTGTGTCCTTGTACCTTTATATAGACACAGAACTCCTTAGTGACTTCTAATATCCTTATAATTTACAGTGGGGGATACATTATCCCTTATAATACATAGACACAGAACTCCTCAGTGACTTCTAATATCCTTATAATTTACAGTGGGGGATACATTATCCCTTATAATACATGAGTGGTACCCAGAGTTCCCTGTATAACTCAGTCTGTGTCCATATAAAGGTACAAGGACACAGAACTCCTCAGTGACTTCTAATATCCTTATATTTACAGTAGGGGATACATTACCTTAAATACATGAGTGGCACCCAGAGTTCCCTGTATAACTCAGTCCTGTGTCCTGTACCTTATATAGACACAGAACTCCTCAGTGACTTCTAATATCCTTAATAATTTACAGTAGGGGATACTTATCCCTTATAAACATGAGTGGTACCCAAGTTCCCTGTATAACTCAGCCTGTGTCCTTGTACCTTATATAGACACAGAACTCCTCAGTGACTTCTAATATCCTTATAATTTACAGTAGGGGATACATTATCCCTTAATACATGAGTGGTACCCAGAGTTCCCTGTATACTCAGTCTGTGTCCTTGTACCTTTATATGACACAGAACTCCTCAGTGACTTCTAATTCCTTATATTTCAGTAGGGGATACACTTATCCTTATAATACATGAGTGGCACCAGAGTTCCCTGTATAACCAGTCTGTGTCCTTGTACCTTTATATAGACACAGAACTCCTCAGTGACACTCTATATCCTTATATTTACAGTAGGGGAACATTATCCTTATAATACATGAGTGGTACCCAGAGTTCCTGTATAACTCACTCGTGTCCTTGTAACCTTTATATAGACACAGAAACTCCTCGTGACTCTAATATCTTATAATTTACAGTAGGGGATACATTATCCCTTATAATCATGAGTGGTACCCAAGTTCCCTGTATAACTCAGTCTGTGTCCTTGTACCTTTATATAACACAGAACTCCTCAGTGATTTCTAATATCCTTATAATTACAGTAGGGGATACTATCCCTTATAATACATGGTGGGTACCCAGAGTTCTGTATAACTCAGTCTGTGTCCTTGTACCTTTATATGACACAGAACTCCTCAGTGACTTCTAATATCCTATATTTACAGTAGGGATACATTATCCCTATAATACATGAGTGTACCCAGAGTTCCTGTATAACTCAGTCTGTGTCCTTGTATACCTTTATATAGACACAGAACTCCTCAGTGACTTCTAATATCCTTATAATTTACAGTAGGGGATACATTACCCTATAATACATGATGTACCCAAGTTCCCTGTATAACTCAGTCTGTGTCCTTGTACCTTTATATGAACACAGAACTCCTCAGTGACTTCTAATATCCTTATAATTTACAGTAGGGGATACATTATCCCTTATAATACATGAGTGGTACCCAGAGTTCCCTGTATAACTCAGTCTGTGTCCTTGTACCTTTATATAGACACAGAACTCCTCAGTGACTTCTAATATCCTTATAATTTACAGTAGGGGATACATTATCCCTTATAATACATGAGTGGTACCCAGAGTTCCCTGTATAACCCAGTTCGTGTTCCTGTACCTTTATATAGACACAGAACTCCTTATGACTTCTAATATCCTTATAATTTACAGTGGGGGATACATTATCCCTTATAATACATGAGTGGTACCCAGAGTTCCCTGTAATACCAGTCTGTGTCCTTGTACCTTTATATGGACACAGAACTCCTTAGTGACTTCTAATATCCTTATAATTTATAGTAGGGGATACATTATCCCTTATAATACATGAGTGGTACCCAGAGTTCCTGTATAACTCAGTCTGTGTCCTTGTACCTTTATATAGACACAGAACTCCTCAGTGACTTAATATCCTTATGATTTACAGTAGGGGATACATTATCCCTTATAATACATGAGTGGTACCCAGAGTTCCCTGTATAACTCAGTCTGTGTCCTTGTACTTTTATATAGACACAGAACTCCTCAGTGACTTCTAATATCCTTATAATTTACAGTAGGATACATTTCCTTATAATACATGAGTGGTACCCAGGTTCCCTGTATAACTCAGTCTGTGTCCTTGTACCTTTATATAGACACAGAACTCCTCAGTGACTTCTAATTCCTTATAATTTACAGTAGGGGATACATTATCCTTATAATACATGAGTGGTACCCAGAGTTCCCTGTATAACTCAGTCTGTGTCCTTGTACCTTTATATGACACAGAACCCTCAGTGACTTCTAATATCCTTATAATTTACAGTAGGGGATACATTATCCCTTATAATACATGAGTGGTACCCAGGGTTCCCTGTATAACTCAGTCTGTGTCCTTGTACCTTTATATAGACACAGAAACTCCTCAGTGACTTCTAATATCCTTATATTACAGTAGGGGATACATTATCCCTTATAAACATGAGTGGTCACCCAGAGTTCCCTGTATAACTCAGTCTGTGTCCTTGTACCTTTATATGGACACGAACTCCTCAGTGACTTCTAATATCCTTATAATTACAGTAGGGGATACATTACCCTTATAATACATGAGTGGTACCCAGAGTTCCCTGATACTCAGTCTGTGTCCTTGTACCTTTATATAGACACAGAACTCCTCAGTGACTTCTAATATCCTAATTTACAGTAGGGGATACATTATCCCTTATAATACATGAGTGGTACCCAGAGTTCCCTGTGTCATTGTACCTTTATATGGACACAGAACTCCTCAGTGATTTCTAATATCCTTATAATTTACAGTAGGGGATACATTATCCTTATAATACATGATTGGTACCCAGAGTTCCGTAATACTCAGTCTGTGTCCTTGTCCCTTTATGGACACAGAGCTCCTCGGTGATTTCTAATATCCTTATAATTTCAGTAGGGGATACATTATCCCTTATAATATCATGAGTGGTACCCATTCCTGTTAACTCAGTCTGTGTCCTTGTACCTTATATAGACACAGTATACACAGAAAAGGGTTGGGATCCTGCACACCTGAACGTAAGGTAAGTAAATTGTCCAATTCATGCTGGTGCTCTAGGCGCTGAAGCCAACAGTCAGAATACCCAAGGAAAAACATGCCAGGCACACCAGTCTTGATAGTGAGAAGTAACTTATTTTACTAGTGACGTTTCGGAACCTGTGTGGTTCCTTCTCAGAACCAAACAAAACTGAACAATCCAAGTGCTAAGTGCTATATATAGAGTCTCACACACACTACAAGATGGCCATCTAAGGTCAAAATTCAAAATTACATCATGTATAAAATTCATAATATATATAAAAAACATGAAGGTTGTCAAATATAAAGTGCTACATATGTTATACACATAAGGTGACAGATAGTGACATACTAAGAATGAGTAAAAAGAGTAAAAAACCACGTAAAAATATTATAGTACACTCATGTGATACTCCATATAGAATATAAATATGTGTTATATACGTATTAAACCTATAAAAACAATATGTCGCTGAACTATACATGTTTATATACAGAGCTCATGGAGTGGTGTGTATATCAGAATAAAATATAAGAAATGGATATTATTACAAATGATAATATCATCTGCTAAAAAGTGTATGGATACAGGGAATTATCGTTTGGGTAAGAAGCAAGTGAGGCCTAAGTTTACTTAAGGCCCCTGGGTTGAACGGTATCAGTTTGAAGATCCACCTGGCCTCTCTCTGTAAACAGGCTATTATTTCTGTCTCCACCCTACTGTTCTTAGGTACTTGGTCAATCACCATGGCCTTGAGGTCGGATACTTGATGTTCATAGGACAGAAGTGTGCAGCCACCGGTGGTATTTCACCCCTAAGTACATTCTCATCATTAAATTTATTAAGTGCTATTCTGATGTCGCTCTTGTGTCTTGTAACCTACGTTTGAACGGGCCTATGGTTTTCCCTTGTAAACAGTGAGCACGGACACTTGAGCATGTATTGCCATATTCCGTGTTACAGTTTAATATCCTTGATTCTCATATGTCCACCTGAGTAAGGGTGATGGAACTATTACCAACTATCATGGAATTGCATTATTGCAATTATGGCATCTGTAGCACCTGTCTTTTGTGAGAATTTGAATCCTTGTTGTTTATATTTGGAGGTCGGATCTGCCTGTATAAGGGAATTGTATAGTGTTTATATATATATATAGCACTTTATATTTGACAACCTTCATGTTTTTTATATATATTATGAATTTATATACATGATGTAATTTTGAATTTGACCTTTAGATGGCCATCTTGTAGTGTGTGTGAGACTCTATATTATAGCACTTAGCACTTGGATTGGTTCAGTTTTGTTTGGTCTGAGAAGGAACCACACAGGTTCCGAAACGTCACTAGTAAAATAAGTTACTTCTCACTATCAAGACTGGTGGCCTGGCAGTTTTTTTCCTTTTATATAGACACAGAACTCCTCAGTGACTCTAATATCCTTATAATTTACAGTAGGGGATACATTATCCTTATAATACATGAGTGGTACCCAGAGTTCCCTGTATAACTCAGTCTGTGTCCTTGTACCTTTTATGGACACAGAACTCCTCAGTGACTTCTAATATCCTTATAATTTACTGTAGGGGTACATTATCCTTATAATACATGAGTGGTACCCAGAGTTCCCGTATAACTCAGTCGTGTCGTTGTACTTTAATGGACACAAGAACTCCTCAGTGACTTCTAATATCCTTATATTTACAGTGGGGGATGCATTATCCCTTATAATACATGAGTGGTACCCAGAGTTCCCTGTATAACTCAGTCCTGTGTCCTTTTACCTTTATATAGACCAACAACTCCTTGGTGACTCTAATATCCTTATATTTACAGTAGGGGGTGCATTATCCCTTATAATACATGAGTGGTACCAGAGTTCCCTGTATACCTCAGTCTGTGTCCTTGTACCTTTATAGACACAGAACACCTCAGTGACTTCTAATTCTTAAATTTACAGTAGGGGATACATTATCCCTTATAATACATGGTGGTACCCAGAGTTCCCTGTATAACTCAGTCTGTGTCCTTGTACCTTTATATGGACACAGAACTCCTCAGGACTTCTAATATCCTTATAATTTACAGTAGGGATACATTATCCTTATATACATGAGTGGTACCCAGAGTTCCCTGTATAACTCAGTCTGTGTCCTTTTACCTTTATATAGACACAGAACTCCTTGGTGACTTCTAATATCCTTATAATTTACAGTAGGGGGTGCATTATCCATCTTATATAATTATCACTTTATTCTAATTATTGTTTACTACTTATTATAATTATTGCTTATTATCTTTCTTATTATTCATATCATTATTATTTATTTGGAAAAAAATATTACAATCATATTTTATTAGAATTATTTATATAATCATCTTTATCTATTCTCTTATATAATTATTGTGAACAGTTTTTACAATTGTTTTATTTATTTAATTGGAATCAATTATCACTATTCTGTATATATATATATATATATATATATATATATATATAATATATATATACTATTTATATATATATACTTATTATAGTTATCATTTAATTAAAATTATTATTTCTATTATAACGACCAATTATTATTATTTAATTAGAATTATGATTTACTAGTTATTATAATAATTATTATGTATTAGAATTATTTGTAACTCGGTCCTAGCCCAGGATAGCAGAATATGGTCCCATAGGTCCCATCACGTGGTCTGTTCGCGATTTGAGATTTGAGCCGCGTCGGGCGCCGTTGGGAACCCGGAAGTTCCTCTCGAAATGTTCCGATCTTTACCCTCAGGCGTGTGCGGTGTGGGACAGGAGACATGGAGTCCTGGGTTCGGTTCAGCGGCAGAGCCAGGCCAAGGAGCGGGTCCTCATGGGGAGAGGCAGTCAATGTGGAAATGATATAAGCAGAATGTCAGTGGCCCACCCTCCAACCTCCCCCTTTAAATGGGTGCCCAACCCTCCCCTTTAAATGGGTGCCCACCCTCTAACCTCCCCCTTTAAATGGGTGCCCACCCTCCAACCTCCCCCTTTAAATGAGTGCTCACCCTCCAACCTCCCCCTTTAAAATGATTGCCCACCCTCCAACCTCCAACTTTAAATGAGTGCCCACCCTCCAACCTTTCCCTTTAAATGGGTGCCCGCCACCCTCCAACCCCCCCTTTAAATGGGTGCCCACCCTCCAACCTCCCCCTTTAAATGAGTGCCCACCCTCCAACCTCCCCCTTTAAATGAGTGCCACCCCCAACCTCCCCCTTTAAATGATTGCCCACCCTCCAACCTCCCCCTTAATGAGTGCCCACCCTCCAACCTCCCCCTTTAAATGAGTGCCCACCCTCCACCTCCCCCTTTAAATGAGTGCCCACCCTCCAACCTTCCCCTTTAAATGGGTGCCCACCCTCCAACCTCCCCTTTAAATGGGTGCCCACCCTCCAACCTTTCCCTTTAAATGGTCCCACCCTCCACCTCCCCCTTTAATGAGTGCCCCCCTCCAACCTCCCCTTTAAATGAGTGCCCACCCCAACCTCCCCTTTAAATGGTGCCCACCCTCCAACCTTCCCTTTAAATGTGCCCACCCTCAACCTCCCCCTTTAAATGGGTGCCCACCCTCCAACCTCCCCCTTTAAATGGGTGCCCACCCCCCAACCTTCCCCTTTAAATGGTTGCCCACCCAACCTCCCCCTTTAATGGGTGCCCACCCTCCAACCTTTCCCTTTAATGGGTGCCCACCCTCAACCTTCCCCTGTTAATATGTCCCCCCTCCAACCTTCCCCTTTAAATGGGTGCCCACCCTCCAACCTTTCCCTTTAAATGGGTGCCCACCCTCCAACCTTTCCCTTTAAATGGGTGCCCACCCTCCAACCTCCCCTTTTAAATGGGTTCCCACCCTCCAACCTCCCCCCGTTAAATGGGTGCCCACCCTCCAACCTTCCCCTTTAAATGGGTGCCCACCCTCCAACCTTCCCCTTTAAATAGGTGCCCACCCTCCAACCTTCCCCTTTTAATCTTATGTCTCCACCTCCTGTATGATAAGAACTTGTCCTCATTCTCGTAATGAGGCAGCTCTTCCTATTGCTAATTTTCTCTGGCTATTTCTTTCCCATAACTTAATGGAACCTTTAGGGTCACTTACAATTAAATGTGCACTGAATTAATTAAAGATACAATAACGGGTTTCTTGAGGACACACATTTGGGTGAACACACTGTACACGTGGAATCAAACAACTTTAAATTGGTCGGGCATCGTTAAAGGATCGACATCACCCAAATCAATGCCCATACATGGATACATTTCCGGCTGCATCTTCAAGTCTGTACCTAGCTTAAGACTAAGAAAAGATAAGTGGGGCTTATTCAATGAAATGTTAGCAAATGTTTTCTACCTGTAGTTGCCCAGTAAAAAGGTATCGTGTGATTGGTTGAGGCAAATTAACCATTTGGCAAATTTATTAAAAACGCTTTACAGGTAAAACCACACTTTTTAAAAGAAATCTTTACATTTAAAAAAAAAAAAAATTATTATACAGAAACGGTTGCAATGCGTCACATGTCTGGTTTATTGACAGTATTACAAAGTTTATCTTTCTTCCCGGTAGCAGTCGGTAAACAACCCCCCAGGGTTCTGCCCCTCCCCTTCTTTCAAGGTGCAGGCTTGCTCAGTAAGAGAGAGCACAGGGCTCCAATCAGTAACTTGTGCACAATTAATGGGTTCTAATACGAGAACCTCTTCTGCGCCGTGAAATGTACCGTCCAGTAAGTAAGTAGTGTCACATATCGTCTGTCACGAGGAGAGGGGACATCAAGTGTACAAAGACTCGCATCTCTTCTGCTTCCAATGCACCATATTGGTTTCTTTTTAGCCAGTTGGATATTAAAGTAAGAAAAACACATTTTATGGTAGATCTGCTGATGCAGTTTTTCTATTTTTTAACTAGTTTATTAACCCTTCCTTGCCTCTGCTTTTTGTTAAATGTTAACATTGTATCATACTGATGTGTATTTTATTTATTAACCCCTGCATGCCTTCTGCTGTATGCTGGTATTGAGTACGTAACAGCAGGCACCTGACTAGCATTAATATAATTCAGTGTGAAAGGGGCACACATTCCAGGAATCTCTATTGTTAACCCTTGCTAGGCTGCAGTCAGTTTTTTGCTCTGTGGCTTGTAATATCCTGAGGCTTCTAAAATGTAATATTATAGCCACGGTTGACAACGGTTGACTATTAGGATACACTTAAAGGGGAACTGTGGTCTCCAAACAAGCTGAGTTTAAATTAAAGGCCAGTTTCCTAGCTTTATAAAGAGCCATCAACCACCTCTCTACGTGCTCCACAGCCCAAGATATACAGAAATGACTGACCAGAAAGTTAATGGGTGGGAGGCTGACATGTAACATTCCTAAGGCTTCTCCTGCACAGTACCGCCGGCGAGCACAGCCTCAGACTCCCTCAGTGTGTGAGGGAGACAGGAAGTCCCTCCTCCTCTCTGCTGTGTGAAGTCCTGACAGAGTAGGTAAGGGAGTCTGAGTGACCCACAGCACCGGCGAGTGGGCGGGGTTTATGCACCTGCGAGTGGGAGGGGCTTATGCACCTGCGAGTGGGCGGGGCCACATGGGGCTGTAAGAGAATGGGCCAAGGGGGGCCTGCAACTGGAGAGACCATGGGGTCCATAAGTGGGAGGGACCAGGGGGGCTGCAAAGGGGAGGAGGAGACACAGGGCAGATTGACTGACATGATTTCAGAGCAGGAAGTGCAGGGGACCTGGTGATGCTGCTGCCATATCACACACAAAAATGTAAATATCTTCAAAACTATGCAAAATAAACAAGGAAAATAAATTGCAAAAATTCTCAGGAGAGCAATTCCTATCAATTTACCTAAAGTCACTTTTGGACCACAGTTCCCCTTTAATACACTAAATGTGGACAATACACACTATTCGCACTATTCGGATACACTAAATATGGACAATACACAGTGTTAAAAATAAAATCCAGTCCCTACTTCCCCTTTAAATATACAGACAGAAATGTAAAGTTTGAAAGTGAGACTGTCACCTGTTGCACCCCCTTTTTTTTTCATCATTCATTCGAGATATAATTCTAACAATGTATTCCTTGGTATAGACACATCCACTTATTGTAAAATTGTTTTGGGGTTTCTACTCTGTTGTGTTCAACATGTGACATTCGCATGTTCAACATGTGACAGACCCCGGTAGGTTTTGGTGGTAGTCTCGCCCAGTTACGCGTGTGCAGTACACTTTACAGGAAGGTACAGCCTTGCCCACTAGAAGCTGACAGCCAATCATGTTACATGTGTAGGTTTTTGTATAAATGTTTTAACATTCTTGCCCCTGACAATTCCACATTCCTTTGCTATTTATACAAAGACTAAAAGTAATCTTTGCTGTCTAATTCTTAGCTAGCATGGATGTAAAGAAAATTCATTTTTACATTTCATTAAAAAATAAGTCTGGGGAATTGAACCTGCAACCTCATGTATTCTGTCTAAAAGCAGAGCATTACACCACTAACCCACCATAGCTAATTTATAGAATATCTGTACATTTACAAACGCTATATTGTAAAATTAGCTGACTATTTAGTATTATTCCTGGTAGGCTGTTGTCTGCACCACTAATACAGCTGGAAAATAAACTGCAGGAGCTTCCATATTGCTGTGGACACCTCTGTCTATCAATTATGTGCATAGAGACGGTGAATACTGAGGTCGGGGGGGTGGCCAATAAGCGCACATGCTCACAACACTCTTTGAAGACTTCAATGGCTGTTTTTTTGTACTGGAATCAACATGGAAGCTTGCTTTGATATAGAATTGATTACTTACATGTACTAAATGTAACTTACTAGAGAAGAATCGTACAATGTGTAGGGGTTCTGGAGAGAAAAGCTTTCACATTAGGTAAAAAGAAAAAACGTTTAGTTCTCCTTTAAATGCCAATGTCCTGTTTGTTTCCAGAAGCTTCAGAGGAAATAATGAAACAATCTTACTGTTCTCAGGATTTATGGTCCAGTTTATTAATGTGCCAATTAATGGTGTTTGTTACACGAACATCCACCCGTGTCTTTCCCATTTGTAATGGCGTCAGCATCTGAGACCCATGATTAAACGGATACAATGGTGGGAGATTCGGGAACTATAAACCCGCTTTGACCTGTTTACACCCAGGATTGGGTGGTATTTCAGCAAGACTTAGAGGGAGTCAGTGTAATTATTAGATTGCCACTTTATAAGCTGTTAAAATGTATTTGAAGTTTTCCTTTAAAGTGCATTGCCCCCTTCATTTAAATGTGTTATTCTTGTAGGGCGGCGCAGTACGCGTGTACATTAATCGGGTACACGCTTCAAAGGAAAGGAGCCAGCGCCGATCTGATCTCGAGCATCAAACAGTTAGAGGGCCATCTGAGCTTGGGAAGGAAATGTAAGTCGAGGCAGATTATTTTCCCCACCGCCTAAAATTAAAGGGCAAGTTCACCCCCCCTCAAAAGAAAAATTGCATATCTGTAAATCACCCCTAAACCTGCAATAGTTTGGAATCTGAGAGATGTAAGTCTAACCTTAAATGCTGCTTGATGTTGTTACCCCTATTTCTGCTTCCTGGATCTTCCATTTAACAGCTGTCAGTCATGTATGTAACAGATGACATTACAGCCAATGACTGAATATTATTCCCCTAGCTCCCCGCTGAGCATGTGTGAGCTCATAATAAGCTCAAAAAGCTTGGAGAGGAGGTAAAAACCATTTGGGAGGCAGAGGGAAGGAGGGGAGAAACATTAGTCCCCCATCTGTCTGCTTTCTAGCTATTGTGGTTTTGGAGGTTGCTATACCTTTAAATAATTTTTAATTTGAGGGGTGAACTTGCCCTTTAAAGATCCCTGCACGCTTATAATACATCTGATTTCCACAGTGTTTCGTTTGGGGAATTCTGCGGATGCCTTGGAAGCGGCTAAACGTGCCATCCACCTTTCCGATTTGGTCCTGCGCGTCTGTATAACGGTCAGCAACCTCAACAGGGCTATGTACTTTGTCTGTGACAACATCTTGTGGGTGGGGAAATCTGGAGTGTCTCAGAAGATTGACATAAACAAGTGGAGCGAACGTTCCTTCAGGTAAGATGACAACTCTCAGAATCCTGCGCTAACCAATAGCACTGCAGGTTACAGACGCATGGTCTTCCTTTAGTTATATATATTCCATTCACTTTGCCCATCAGAGCCTAATATCCCTTCTTCTTTCCCAGCATACATAGTGTGCAGCCCACACAGAAATCAACTGGGTCAATGGAAAGGTTGCTAGGGGTGGAAGGATTGGAAATTCAGCTGTTCCATTTACATTAAACATAAGAATTTGTCCTTTTCACTTTAAAGGGCATGTCCATTCAAAAAAAACCTTTGATACAAACTGTAGATTCACTTTTGCGATATACAGAGTTTCCAAAAGATGTTCCTGAACTGCTGCTAACAGCCGCTTCACTTCCTGGTTGCGGGTGTCAGTTAAGGCGCGAAGTGACATCATGCCCAATTGACCAGGAAGTAAAGTGTCTGTCGGTGCAGAAGTCCTGCTCCTGTTGTTGCTCGAAATGAACTAGAAATCGGAGCATCTAGCGACATCTAGACCACGAGGAACCGGGTCAGGTAAGAAAGTTCAGCAGCGTCTTTGGAAACTTTGAATATGGCGAAAGTGGGGTAATCTGCTCGAAACAAAGTTTTTTTTTTGAGTGGACTTGCCCTTTAAATGAGACGTTGGTTTTGTATAAAGCTCTTTAGAACATTGCTTACCTTTTATATGAGACTGATACAAAGTAGAACCTTAATGGCCGTAACTAGGCTAAACCCACATGCATGGGGGTAGCCATTAGCAAAGTTGTGAGTAAGTACAAGCAGGTTGGATTTACGTATCGGGGTTTGACATGGACTTTCTGTTTTCCCCGGTAGATATTACCTCTTCTCCCTCATCATGAACCTAACCAGAGACCTGTACGAGATCAAACTCTTGATGGAATCTGCCGGTAAACAATCATCCGTTAAACAGAGGGAGGAGAATGGCGGCACCTGTCGCAGGAGCGGATTTTGTCATGGCTCCACGGCCCTGCGGATTCGCCTACTGATCCACATCTTCCGGAACAACCCCTCTCTCCTTCTAGACCTGCTCAAGAACACCTGCGACCTGTTCATTCCCCTGGACAAACTAGGACTTTACAAGACCAACGTTGGCTTTGTGGGGTTCTGCGGACTAACTTCCTCCATACTTTCCATTCTAACCATCGTTTATCCCTGGCTCAAACTCAAACCATGATTTAGAATTCCCAAATCTTTCCCAGCATCCCCCATAAGGTGCCAGGGTGGGAAGAGGCAGAGGAAAATGTTTGGTTTTAATTTGATCGTTGAATGTTTAATCTAGAAATTAAGAATGAAAAAGTTTCCGGTTTCCGGAGTTCTAGCATTTGGAGTCACCGGTTGTGTACCCAGCATGCTCTGCTTCAATTTAAAGGGTCTCGTAGCTAAACTCTAAAAGTGCCGCACGATTGGTCATGGTTTTCTGACCCGTCCGATTCGGATGAAGAACGGTTGGCGATCAGTCGGAGGCGCCATACAATAATTCGGCCTGACCGAAACACTGAAATGTCGGTTGGTCGGGCTGAATTATTGTATGGGGTGTATTTTCCTAAAACATTACTGATCCATATATAATAAATTAAGGACCCCCCCTCTACCATGTACTTTGCCGAAGGTGTGTGTAAAGCTGATTACAGGCCGCAATTTCTTTGCCGGCACTGACCCACCTCCACTGCTACTGCTGGTTTCGAGCTTGCTCAGGGATTGGCCATGTCGTCAGCCTTGCTCTTTCACTGGTGCAGAGGAGGTGAGGAGACAGCCACAGTGAGAAATTAGACAGGGTAAATGCGTTTGGGGGGGATACTTATATAGAGGGTATACACTTTATCCTGTGGTTTGCTATAGCTGGGTGAGCCTCTTGGCTTTGCTAGCGTTATAAAGTTAGGAATGGCCTCCTGTATAATGAGCTATTCATGCTGCTTCGCTAAACTACAAGTTCCCATAGAAATATAGTCAAAATGACATACCGCACTCCCTAATTTGTCGGTCCTTACGGTGCAGTCCCATGTAGCCATGTACCACTTCAAGTCAATATTTCCAAAACATAAAAAGTCCATGGACGCACACCGTCTGGGGAAATTAACAACTTTATTATAACATATTGACTCACACAACGTGCGTCCATGGACTTTTGTGTTTTGGAAGTTTCTATAGAACCCCCCTTCCAGCCTGATGGTCTCAATCAAAGGTACTGATAATCCGATACGGACCCAACCCCGTCATGCGTGGAAATTGGCAAATGGTGCATTTTCTGTGGCTGTATATTGCCAATAAAATAAAATGGGTTAGTGGTAAATGGTTTTCATGCACTGTTAAATAGATGTGTTAAATTGATGAGATCCCTTTAAGGTGGTAAAGAACAGCTTCACGGTGTAGAAACGGTAATGGAAGTTTTGTAATTAGATTTGTTCCCGGCCTTAATGTGAAAAGTTCATAAAACTTAACATGTCTGCTACTGTTCCTTTAATGGGCAATTATACCCTCCTAACAAGCTCCTCCCTTAAACCAGACTTGGCCAATGAGAAAGCAGATTTCTCACATAGTCTTCCCCATAGGCCTAGACAAAAGTGGGGGCTGGGTGGACAACTTTATGTCAATGTACAATGTGGGCCATAGACGGACCAATCCTGGAAAAAAAAAAATTCCCAATAAGACGGAAAAAATACACAGTACAATTTTCAGCCTTATCCGGAGATAGGAAAAAATGATTGGTACAATCCGCATTTGGTCCGTGTATGGTCCACTTTAAGTTAAACCCTAAGAGGGCACCATTCAATAGGATGGGGGTGGTTGTTGGTTTATAATTCCCCATTGAAGTGCCCCAGTCTAAGGCTGAGTCCACACGTTTTTGCCGTTTTACGTTATGGAAACGCATGCGTTCACGCACCAAAAACGGTGAACGCATGCGTTACCCTAAAGGGATTAGTAGGTCCATTGCTTTCCGCTGAACCGTTTGTGTTTATGGGAACCTCTTAACAGCGGCTTTAGCAAAAAAGAGAAACTATGATCAATGTACATAATGAAACTTTGTAATTTTGTAAATATTTGTTACCTAATGACATTAAACTATTAATTGCTATAGCAATGCATTGTGTGATCTGCGTTATTTCTCCCGTTCTGTAGGGTCTGTTATGTCTATTGGGGTGTGAAGAATTCACCAGCTAATGTTTGTGTGTGGATGGTGAGTGGATCATTATAGAGACCATTAGGATGGTACCTACCTGGAAACTCAACGTGAGATTTAATGGCAACCCACTACAGAAATTACCCACAATGCCATTGGATACCCCATACTTTGCATGAATGGGATGGCTGTTTTAGTTCTTCTGGTTTACAGGGTTTCCCACAATGCTGTGTTTCTATAGGTGTCCCTCCAACATTCCCTTTAATAGGGACACCTATAGAAACACATACCCTCCAACATTCCCTTTAATATTATTAATGTTATTATTTTTATTAATGTTATTATGTCCCTTAGGTTTCTATTCCCCCTCCATAACTTGACGTAAGGCCGCACAAAGATCCAGTGTTGTCCAGGCGGTCATGGTTCTGGTTCTGCTGAGTAGGAAATGTCCTTATCTGATTGGTTGGAATCACATGTTCAAGTGAAAGGAAGGAACAAAGATTTGGTTCAGTCGGGATCAAGTCTTGGAAAGTCCCAACGTTTGGAAATTTCCACTGGTTGGACATATAAAGGTTTTACTGGGATCTGCCTTATCCTAGGAACCTTTAGTCTGGGAGTCGGAGAAAATTGTCTAGGCAGGTAAGTCATAGGGGATGCTGGGAGATGTAGTTTGGGGAAGGTGATGGGTTGCATTATAATATAGCTTCTGGATTATAATATAAGATAAATAGAGATATATTTGGGGGTTTGTCTTAAAGGGGAACTATAGTGCATATAAAGTTTTTTCAAAAACCGTTAAAGTGAAAAGTATTTGGGGCAGGGAGGAATTTTTATGAGGAGCGCCAGTCTTCCTGGGTGCTTCAACACTATCTTTAATAAAGGAATGTCCAGGACACTAACCTGGTAGATGAAAACTGTACGTCCTGTAGCTCCTCGACAATCGATAATCAATTATCAATCCTACCTTCCTGCACCAGGTACTTTTTTAATGTTTAAAAAGTGATTTTTTCCAGTATATAATCTGGAGCAACCAATCTGCTGTTATAAAATGTTTTCTAACTGTAATAGATCAATAAAATCTGATTGGTTGAGGCAGTGATTGGATCCTCTCCATCTAAATGTATTTAAGCACTTCTGTTTATTATGAACTGTGTGGGAGTAACATGGATTGTACCAGTGTAATGGTGTAATAGGGATATACAGAAACACACACCCTCCAACCATACCCCTTTAATAGGGACACCTATAGATACACATACACCACATCATTCCCCTTTAATAGGTACACCTATAGATACACATACACCACATCATTCCCCTTTAATAGGGACACCTATAGAAACACATACCCTCCAACATTCCCCCTTTAATATTACACTTATAGATACACATACCCTCCAACATTCCCCCTTTAATAGTTACACTTATAGATACACATACCCTCCAACATTTCCCTTAATAGTTACACTTATAGATACACATACCCTCCAACATTCCCCCTTTAATAGTACACTTATAGATACACATACCCTCCAACATTCCCCCTTAATAGTTACACTTATAGATACGCATACCTTCCAACATTCCCCTTTAATAGTTACACTTATAGAAACACATACCCTCCAACATTCCCCTTTAATAGTTACACTTATAGAAACACATACCCTCCAACATTCCCCCTTTAATAGTTACACTTATAGATACACATACCTCCAACATTCCCCTTTAATAGTTACACTTATAGATACACACACCCTCCAACATTCCCCCTTTAATAGTTACACTTATAGATACACATAACCTCCAACATCCCCCTTTAATAGTTACACTTATAGATACACATACCCTCCAACATACCCCTTTAATAGTTACTTATAGTACACATACCCTCCAACATTACCCCTTTAATAGTTACACTTATAGAAACACATACTCCCCATAACAAACCCTCCAACATTACCCTTTAATAGTTACTTATAGTACACATACCCTCCAACATTACCCCTTTAATAGTTACACTTATAGAAACACGTACCCTCTAACATTACCCCTTAATAGATTTACAAATAGTTACCTTATAGAAACACATACCCTCCAACATCTACCCTTTAATAGTTACACTTATAGAAACACATACCCTCCAACATTCCCCCTTTAATAGTTCACTTCTAGAAACACATACCCTCCAACATTCCCCCCTTTAAGGTTACACTTATAGAAACACATCCCTCCAACATTCCCCTTTAATAGTATACTTATAGAAACACATACCCTCCAACATTCCCCCTTTAAATAGGGACACCTAATGAAACACATACCCTCCAACATTCCCCCTTTAATAGTACTTATAGAAACACATACCCTCCAACATTGCCCCTTTAATAGTTTACACTTATAGAAACACATACCTCCAACATTCCCCCTTTAATTTTACACTTATAGATACACTACCCTCCAACTTCCCCTTTAATAGTTACACTTATAGAAACACATACCCTCCAACATTCCCTTTAATAGTTACACTTATAGAAACCATACCTCCAACTTCCCCTTTAATAGGGACACCTTATAGAACACATACCCTCCAACATTCCCCTTTAATAGTGGACACCTATAGAAAACATACCCTCCAACATTCCCCTTTAATAGTTACACTCTATAGAAACACATACCCTCCACATTCCCCCTTTAATAGTTACACTTATAGATACACATACCCTCCAACATTCCCCTTTAATAGTTACACTTATAGATACACATACCTCCCACATTCCCCCTTTAATAGTTACACTTATAGATACACATACCCTCCAACATTCCCTTTAATAGTACACCCATAGAAACACATACTCTCCAACATTCCCTTTAATAGGACACCATAGAAACACATACCCTCCAACATTCCCTTTTATAGGGACACCTATAGAAACACATACCCTCCAACATTCACTGGATAGGGACACCTATAGAACACCTACCCTCCAACATTACCCTTTAATAGTTACACTTATAGAAACACATAACCCTCCAACATTACCCTTTATAGTTACACTTATAGAAACACATACCCTCCAACTTACCCTTTAATAGTTACACTATAGATACACATACCCCTCACATTCCCCCTTTAATAGTTACACTTATAGATCACATACCTCCAACATTCCCCCTTTAATAGTTACACTTATAGATACACATACCCTCCAACATTCCCTTTAATAGGGACACCTATAGATACACATACCCTCCAACATTCCCTTTAATAGGGACACCTATAGATACACATACCCTCCAACATTCCCTTTAATAGGACACCTATATACCACATCCCTCCAACATTCCCTTTAATAGGACCCTATGATACACATACCCTCCAACATTCCCTTTAATAGGGACACCTATAGATACACAACCCTCCAACATTCCCTTTATAGGGACACCTATAGATACACATACCCCAACTTCCTGTTAATAGGGACACCCATAGATACACACTACCCTCCCCATCCCTTTAATAGGGACCCCTATAGATACACATACCTCCCACTTCCCTTTATAGGGACACCTATAGAAACACATACCTCAACACTAGTTGGACCTCTTATTTATTGGAACACAGTGACGTCCAGTGTTTGTGGGCGGAGTCCTGTGCATGTGTGTGTGTGGGTTACCTGTGTCTGTCTATGATATGGAATATTGCTCTCTTGAGTTGAGCAATAAACCGGGATATTTAGGGAACAGAATCACCCCTCACCTATGGGTGAAATAACCATTTTCTGGACATTGTGTTTGTTCAGGGAAATTATACCTTGTGCCTCCTTGTCCTGGTCAGTCTCCCCTGCCACATAAATAACGTATACGGGAACATTGTTGGATTTCATGTAATTTATCCTGTCTTAATTAGAACTGCAGGCAATGCTGACTGGATTTTGTAACGTTTCTAGTAACTTGCAGTCGGACTGAATGTTTTATTAATACGGAGAAAAGCTGTGCATACGCAGGGACTTCATTACTAATTCATCAATCAGATTCCTTCAGAATCTGATTGGAAATCTGCCCACTCAATGTACAATGCAACCACTCACCGTATAATGCGCCCACTCGGCCTACGATGTGCCCACACGCTTTACAATGCATCCCACTGTCCTTCACACATGGTACAATCTGCCCCACTGTGTCATCAATGGGCACACCTTTGCTACTATATATATATATACCATACTAGTAAAAGTGTGCCATTGTGCACAGTGGAATTATGCGTGTATGTTTAGCTATGTGTGGATACAGTGGATATAAAATCTTTATTATGTGTGATGTTTAGCTATGTGTGGATACAGTGGATTAAAATCTTTATTATGTGTATTGTTTAGCTATGGTTGGATACAGTGGATTAAAATCTTTATTTGTGTATGTTTGCTATTGTGGGATACGGTGGATATAAAATCTTTATTATGTGTGTTATTTTGCTATGTGTGGATACGTGGATAAATCTTATGTGTGTATGTTTGCTATGTGTGGATCAGTGGATATAAATCTTTGTGTGTATGTTTGCTATGTGTGGATACAGTGATATAATCTTTATTATGTGTGTATGTTTAGCTATGTGTGGATACAGTGGATATAAATCTTTATTATGTGTGTATGTTTAGCTATGTGTGGATACAGTGGATATAAATCTTATGTTGTATGTTTAGCTATGTGTGGATACAGTGATATAAATCTTTATTAGTTGTATGTTTAGCTCTGGGTGGATACAGTGGATATAATCTTTTATGTGTGTATTTTAGTATTGTGGAACAGTGATAAAAATCCTTTGTACAATAAAAACAGAAACAAAGACAAAGGTTAAAAAGAATGAGAAACCGTTAATAAAGAAATCCTATGAATCCGTTCCTATTAGTGTTACATCCCTGAACTAATACCTAATACTTGTTGATTAAACAGTTGACACAGATAATAACCTCCTCCCAAAAACCACTGTGGATGAAGTATGGATAGGGGCCCCCATCATAGTTTGATGGGGCCCATGATTCCTAGTTTACCCCACTGTGAGGGTGGTATTGGGGTAGTGGGTATATTATATTGTAGATTCTTATTTACTTGTGTTTGAACTGGACTGAGCATTTTATACAGTTGCACAAACCAAAAGTGAGATTACACAGAGATGCCTTATCCCTGTGTATATCTCGATGTGTACGTTATCCACAGTGGCATTTTTAACGCTAGCAATTAGCTGCCATAAAATAGTTGTGCTGTTATATACACAAACTACAGGTTATTCAATAAAGTTCTTATCGTTTAAAATGGTGCTAATTTTTACCCCAACCAATCAGATGTTAGCTTTCAATGTTAAATAAGATCTGATTGGTTGGGGTAAAATTAGCACCATTTTAAACGATAAGAACTTTTATTGAATCTCCCTGTGTGTGTGTGAAAAGATAATCAATGCACATTCCTGGTCCCCATACAATATCATATTATCTGCACACTGGCATACATTATACCATAGAAAAGAAATCAATACACATTCCTGGGCCCCATACAATATCATATTATCTGCACACTGGCATCCATTATAAACATAGAAAAATAATCAATGCCATTCCTGGGCCCCATACAATATCATATTATCTGCACACTGGCATACATTATAAACATAGAAAAAATAATCAATGCACATTCTGGGCCCCATACAATATCATATTATCTGCACACTGGCATACCTTATAACATAGAAAGATAATCAATGCACATTCCTAGGCCCCATACAATATCATTTATCTGCACACTGGCATACATTATAAACATAGAAAAGATAATCAAGACACATTCCTGGGCCCCATACATATCATATCTGCACACTGGCATACTTTATAAACATAGAAAGAATATCAATGCACATTCCTAGGCCCCATACAATATCATATTAACTGACACTGGCATACTTTATAAACATAGAAAAGATAATCAATGCATATCCGGCCCCATACATATCAATTAACTGCACACTGGCATACTTATAACATAGAAAAATAATCAATCATATTCCTGGGCCCATACAATACATATTAACTGCACACTGGCATACTTTTATAACATAGAAAAATAATCAATGCATATTCCTGGGCCCCATACAATATCATATTAACTGCACACTGGCATACTTTAAAAACTAGAAAAGATAATCAATGCACATTCCTAGGCCCCATACAATATCATATTATCTACACACTGGCATACTTTATAAACATAGAAAAGATAATCAATGCACATTCCTAGTCCCCATACAATATCATATTATCTTGCACACTGGCATACTTTATAAACATAGAAAAGATAATCAATGCACTTCCTAGGCCCCATACAATATCATATTATCTGCACACTGGCATACTTTATAACCATAGAAAAGATAATCAATGCCCATTCCTGGGCCCCATACAATATCATATTATCTGCACACTGGCATACTTTATAACACTAGAAAAGATAATCAATGCACATTCCTAGGCCCCATACAATATCATATTATCTGCACACTGGCATACATTATAACATAGAAAAGATAATCAATGCACATTCCTAGGCCCCATACAATATCATATTATCTGCACACTGGCATACATTATAAACATAGAAAAGATAATCAATGCACATTCCTAGGCCCCATACAATATCATATTATCTGCACACTGGCATACATTATAAACATAGAAAAGATAATCAATGCACATTCCTAGGCCCGTAAAGAGACGGTAAATAGACAGTAAAGTATAAAGTAAAGAGACGGTAAATAGACAGTAAAGTATAAAGTAAAAAGACGGTAAATAGTCAGTAAAGTATAAAGTAAAGAGACGGTAAATAGACAGTAAAATATAAAATAAAGAGACGGTACATAGACCGTAAAATATAAAGTAAAGAGACGGTAAATAGACAGTAAAGTATAAAATAAAGAGACAGTAAAAAGACAGTAAAATATAAAATAGAGAGACGGTAAATAGACAGTCTTTGTACATTATTTTGGGGTTCGTACCTCCGGTGGTCTGGTAGGCGTCTTCCTGTCTCATGGAGGGCCACAACCGGACAGGACTATAACTGGGAAAGACCAGCAGAGCCAGGGAGAAGAAGAGGATCTGCAAGAGAGTGTCAGCTCTGTGACAAGAACACGTGAAATAGGAGGAGGGGTGTAATGTGACAATGTGTGAGAAATAGGACAAGCTGCACTGGAAGGGGCCCTTAGCTCGCAGGACATACCAGGACACAGGTGCCGGTCTGCGCTGCTTTGTTAGAGGTTTGCTTGATGAGAGTCTGTAGCTTGCGAAGCTGAGTGATCAGTGATCTGTGAGGAGTTAATGGGAATTACATAAAATCCATACCCAAAGTCACACCTTTAATAGTTACACTTATAGATACACATACCCTCCAACATTCCCCCTTTAATAGTTACACTTATAGATACACATACCCTCCAACATTCCCCCTTTAATAGTTACACTTATAGACTTTAATAGTTACACTTATAGATACACATGCCCTCCAGCATTCCCCCTTTAATAGTTACACTTATAGATACACATACCCTCCAACACTACCCCTTTATTAGTTACACCTATAGAAACACATACCCTCCAACATTCCCCCTTTAATAGTTACACTTATAGATACACATACCCTCCAACATTCCCCCTTTAATAGTTACACTTATAGATACACACACCCTCCAACATTCCCCCTTTAATAGTTACACTTATAGATACACATACCCTCCAACATTCCCCCTTTAATAGTTACACTTATAGATACCACTAACCCACCATAGCTCATTTTAGAATATCTGTACATTTACAAACGCGATATTGTAAATTAGCTGACTATTAGTATTATTCCTGGTAGGCTGTTGTCTGCACACTAATACAGCTTGGAAAATAAACTGCAGAGCTTCCCTATTGCTGTTGGACACCTCTGTCTATCAATTATGTGGCATAGAGACGGTGAATTACGAGGTCGGGTGGGTGGCCAATAAGCGCACATGCTCACAACACTCTTTGAAGACTTCAATGGCGTTTTTTTTGTACTGGAATCAACATGGAAGCTTGCTTTGATATAGAATTGGTACTTACTTACTAAATGTAACTTACTAGAAGAATCGTCACAATGTGTAGGGGTTCTGGCGAGAAACTTTCCACATTAGGTAAAAAGGAAAAACTTAGTTCTCCTTTAATGCCAATGTCCTGTTTGTTTCCAGAAGCTTCAAGGAAATAATGAACCTCTTACTGTTCTCAGGATTTATGGTCCATTTTTTTAATTGCCAATTAATGGTGTTTGTTACACGAACATCCACCCGTGTTCTTTTTCCATTTGAATGCGTCGCTCTGAGACCCATGATTAAACGGATCACTGTGGGAGATTCGGGAACTATAAACCCGCTTTGACCGTTTACACCCGGATTGGGTGGTATTCAGCAAGACTTAGAGGGAGTCAGTGTCATTATTAGATTGCCACTTTATAAGCTTGTTAAAATGTTATTTGAGTTTTCCTTTAAAGTGCAATTGCCCCCTTCATTTAAATGTGTATTCTGTAGGGCGGCCGCAAGTCGCGTGTACATTAATCGGTTACACTCTTCAAAGGACAAGGAGCCAGCGCCGATCTGATCTCGAGCATCAACAGTTAGAGGGCCATCTGAGCTTGGGAGGAAATGTAAGTCGAGGCGATTATTTTCCCACCGCCTAAATTAAAGGTCAAGTTCCCCCCCCTCAAAAGAAAATTGCATATCTGTAAATCACCCCTAAACCTGCATAAGTTTTTGGAATCTGAGATAAAATGATGTAATCTAACTAAAAGCTGCTTGATGTTGTTACCCCTATTTCTGCTCCTGATCTTCGCTTTAACAGCTGTCAGTCATGTATGAACAGATGACATTACACCAATGACTGCATATTATTCCCCTAGCTCCCGCGAGATGTGTGGCTCATATAGCTCAAAGCTTGGAGAGGATGGTAAAACCCAGTTGGAGGCAGAGGGAAGGAGTGGAGAACATTAGTCCCCCATCTGTCTGCTTTCTAGCTATTGTGGTTTTGGAGGTTGCTATACCTTTAACTAATTTTTATTTGAGTGTGAATTGCCCTGTAAGATCCCTGCACGCTTATAATACATCTGATTTCCACAGTGTTTCGTTTGGGGAATTCTGCGGATGCCTGGGAGCGGCTAAACTTGCCATCCCCCTTTCCGATTGGTCCTGCTCGTCTGTATAACTGTCAGCAACCTCAACATGCTATGTACTTTGTCTGGTGACAACATCGTGTGGGTGGGGAAATCTGGAGTGTCTCATAAGATTGACATAACAAGTGGAGCGAACGTTCCTTCAGGTAAGATGACAACTCCATAATCCTGCGCTAACCATAGCACTGGCAGGTTCCGGACGCATGGTCTTCCTTTAGTTATATATATTCCCATTCACTTTGCCCATCAGAGCCTAATATCCGTCGTCTTTCCACAGCATACATATGTGCAGCCCACACAGAAATCAACTGGGTCCATGGAAAGGTTGCTATGGGTGGAAGGATTGGAAAGTCAGCTGTTCCATTTACATTAAACATAGAATTTGTCCTTTTCAACTTTAAGGGCATGTCCATTCAAAAAAAACCTTTGATACAATCTGTAATTCACTTGTGCGATATACGAGTTTTTTTTTCCCAAAAGATGTTCCTGACCTGCTGTCTAACAGCCGCTTCCCTTCCTGGTTGCGGGTGTCGTTAGGCGCGAAGTGACATCATGCCCAATTGACCAGGAAGTAAAGTGTCCTGTCGTTGCAGAATCCGCTCCTGTTGTTGCCGAAATAACAGAAATCGGAGTCAGCTATCGACATCTAGACCACGAGGAACCGGGTCAGGTAAGGAAAGTTCACAGCGTCCTTGGCAACTTTGAATATGGCGAAAGTGGGGTAATTGCTAGGGAAAAAAAAACAAAGTTTTTTTTTTTGAGTGGACTTGCCCTTTAAATGAGACGTTTGGTTTTGTATAAAGCTCTTTAGACATTGCTTACCTTTTCTATGAGACTGATACAAAGTAGAACCTTAATGGCCGTAACTAGGCTAACGCCACAGGCATGGGGGTAGCCATTAGCGCAAAGTTGTGAGTAAGTACAAGCAGGTTTGGATTTACGTATCGGGGTTTGACTGGACTTTCTGTTTTCCCCGGTAGATATTACCTTTTCTCCTCATCATGACCTAACCGAGACTGTACGAGAATCAAACTCTTGATGGAATCTGCCGGTAACAATCATCCGTTAAACAGAGGGAGGAGAAATGGCGCACCTGTCGCAGGAGCGGATTTTTGTCATGGCTTCCACGGCCTGCGGATTCGCCTACTGATCCACATCTTCCCGGAACAACCCTCTCTCCTTCTAGACCTGCTCAAGAACACTGCGACCTGTTCCTTCCCCTGGACAAACTAGGACTGTACAAGACCAACGTTTGGTTTTGTGGGGTTTCTGCGACTAACTTTCCTCCATAACTTTCCATTCTAACCATCGTTTATCCCTGGCCAACTCAAACATGATTTTTAGAATTCCCCAAATCTTTCCCAGCATCCCCCATAAGGTGCCAGGGGGAAAGGCCCAGAGGAAAATGTTTGGTTTTAATTTGATTCGTTGAATGTTTACTCTAGAAATTAGAATGAAAAAGTTCCGGTTTTCCGGAGTTTCTACATTTGGGGTCACAGTTGTGTACCCAGCATGCTCTGCTTTCAATTTAAAAGGGTCCTCCGTATCTAAACTCTAAAAGTGCGCAGATTGGTCATGGTTTTCTGACCCGTCCGCTTCTGATTGAAGAACTGTTGGGATCAGTGTCTGAGGCGCCATACAATAATCGGCATGACCGAAACACTGAAATGTTCGGTTGGTCGGGCTGAATATTGTATGGTGTGTAATTTTCCTAAAACATACGGACCTATATAAATAAATTAAGGACCCCCCCTCGACCATGTTACTTTGGCCGAGTGTGTGTAAAGCTGATCAGGCCGCATTTCTTTGCCGGCACTGAACCACCTCCACTGCTACTGCTGGTTTCGAGCTTGCTCAGGGATTGGCCAGTCGTCAGCCTTGCTCTTTCACTGGTGCAGAGAGGTGAGGAGACAGCCACAGTGATAATTAGACAGGTAAATGCTTTTGGCGGGGGATACTTTATAGAGGGTAATACACTTTATCCGGTGGTTTGCTATCGCTGGGTGAGCTCTTGGCTGTGCTTAGCGTTATACAGTTAGGAATGGCCTCCTGTATAATGAGCTATTCATGCCTGCTTCGCTAACTACAATTCCCCTAAAAGTAAGTCAAAATGACATACGCACTCCTAATTTGGTCGGTCCTTACGGTGCAGTCCATGTAGCCATGTACCACTTCAAGTCATATTTCGCAAAACATAAAAAGTCCATGGACGCACCCCGTCTTGGGGAAATTAACAACTTTATTATAACATATTGACTCACACAACGTGCGTCCATGGACTTTTGTGTTTTGGAAGTTTCTATAGAACCCCCCTTCCAGCCTGATGGCTCAATCAAAGTACTGATAATCCGATACGACCCAACCCCGTCATGCGTGGAAATTGGCAAATGGTGCATTTTTCTGTGGCTGTATATTGCCAAATAAAATAAAATGGGTTAGTGGTAATGGTTTTCATGCACTGTTTAAATAGATGTTTAAATTGATGAGATCCCTTTAATGTGGTAAAGAACAGCTTCCGGGTAGAAACGGTATGGAAGTTTTGTAATTGATTTGTCTCCCGGCCTTAATGTGAAAAGGTTCATAAACTTAACATGTCTGCTACTGTCCTTTAATGGTCATTATAGATCCTCCAACAAGCTCCCTCCCTTAAACATACTTGCCAATGAAAAGCAGTTTCTCACATGTCCTTCCCCATGGTCCTAGACAAAAGTGGGTGCTGGGTGACCACTTTATGTCATGTACAATGTGGGGCCCATGAGACGGACCATCCTGGAAAACAAAAATTCCAAATAAGACGGAAAAATACACAGGTACACTTTTTCAGCCTAATCCGGAGATAGAAAAAATGATTGGTACACCCTCATTTGGTCCGTGTATGGTCCCTTTAAGTTAACCCTAAAGAGGGCCCCATTCAATAGATGGGGGTGGTTGTTGGTTTAAATTCCCCATTGAAGTGCCCAGTCTAAGGCGAGTGTCCACACGTTTTTGCCGTTTACGTTGATGGAAACGCATGCGTTCACGCACTCAAAAACGGTGAACGCATGCGTTTCCCAAAGGGATTAGTAGGTCCATTGCTTCCGCTGAAGCCGTTTTGTTTTCTGGACCTCTTAACAGCGGCTTTAGCAAAAAAAGAGAAACTATGATCAAATGTACATAATGGCAACTTTGTAATTTTGTAAATATTTGTTACCTAATGACATTTAAACTATTATTGCTATAGCATGCATTGTATGAATCTGCGTTCTTTCTCCGTTCTGTATGGTTCTGTTATGTCTTATTGGGGTGTGAAGAATTCACCAGCTTAATGTTTTGTGTGTGGATGGTGAGTGGTCTCATTATATTACCATTAGGATGGTACCTCCTGGAAACTCAACGTGAGATTTAATGGCAACCCACTACAGAACTTACCCACAATTCCATTGGATACCCCATACTTGGCATGAATGGGATGGCTGTTTTAGTTCTCTGGGTTACAGGGTTTTCCCATCAATGCTGTTGTTTCTATAGGTGTATAGATACACATACCCTCCAACATTCCCTTTAATAGGGACACCTATAGATACACATACCCTCCAACATTCCCTTTAATAGGGACACCTATAGAAACACATACCCTCAACACTAGTTGGACCTCTTATTTTATTGGAACACAGTGACGTCCAGGTGTTTGTGGGCGGAGTCCTGTGACAATGTGTGTTGGTGTGGGGTTACCTGTGTCTGTCTATGATATGGAATATTGCATCTCCTTGGAGTTGAGCAATAAACCTGGGATATTTAGGGAACAGAATCACCCCTCACCTATGGGTGAAATAACCAATTTCTGGACATTGTGTTTGTTCCAGGGAAATTATACCTTGTGCCTCCTTGTCCTGGTCAGTCTCCCCTGCACAATAAATAGACGTAATACGGGGAACATTGTGGGAAATTTCATGTAATTATCCTGTCTTATAATTAGAACATGGCAGGCAATGCTGACTGGATTTATGTAACGTTTCCTAGTAAACTTGCAGTCGGACTGAATGTTTATTAATACGGAGAAAAGCTGTGCATACGCAGGGGACTTCATTACTAATTCATCAATCAGATTCCTTCAGAATCTGATTGGAAATCTGCCCACTCAATGTACAATGCAACCACTCACCGTATAATGCGCCCACTCGGCCTACGATGTGCCCACACGCTTTACAATGCATCCCACTGTCTTCACACATGGTACAATCTGCCCCACTGTGCATCAATGGGCACACCTTTGCTACTATATATATATATACATACTAGTAAAAGTGTGCCCATTGGTGCACAGTGGGAATTATGCGTGTATGTTTAGCTATGTGTGGATACAGTGGATATAAAATCTTTATTGTGTATGTTTAGCTATGTGTGGATACAGTGGATATAAAATCTTTATTATGTGTGTATGTTTAGCTATGTGTGGAGATATAAAATCTTTATTATGTGTGTATGTTTAGCTATGTGTGGATACAGTGGATATAAATCTTATGTGTGTATGTTTAGCTATGTGTGGATACAGTGGATATAAATCTTTGTGTGTATGTTTAGCTATGTGTGGATACAGTGGATATAAAATCCTTTGTACAATAAAAACAGAAACAAAGACAAGAGGTTAAAAAGAAATGAGAAACCGTTAATAAAGAAATCCTATGAAATCCTGGTTCTATTAGTGTTACATCCCCTGAACTAATACACTAATACTTGTTGATTAATACGAGTTGACAACAGATATAACCTCCTCCCAGAAAACCACTGTGGATGAAGTATGGATAGGGGCCCCATCATAGTTTGGATGGGGCCCAGTGATTCCTAGTTACCCCACTGGTGAGGGTGGTATTGGGGTAGGTGGGTATATTGTATTGTAGATTCTTATTTAGCTTGTGTTTGAACTGGACTGAGCATTTTTATACAGTTGTTCACAAACCAAAAGTTAGATTACACAGAGATGCCTTATCCCTGTGTATATCTCGCTGTGTACGTTATCCACAGTGGCATTTTTAACGCTAGCAATTGCTGCCATAAAGAGGGTTGTGCTGTTATATACACACCCTATCAGGGTTATTCAATAAAATTCTTATCGTTTAAATGGTGCTAATTTTTAACCACCAACCAATCAGAATTTAGCTTTCAATGTTAATAAGATCTGATTGGTTGGGGTTAAAATTACACCATTTTAAACGATAAGAACTTTTATTGAAACTCCCTGTGTGTGTGTGAAAAGATAATCAATGCACTGTCCTGCGGCCCATACAATATCATATTACTGCACATGGCAACTATTATAAACATAAAAAGAAATCAATGCACATTCCTTGGCCCATACAATATTATTAATTGACTGCACATGGCATCATTATAAAAACATAGAAAGATAATCAATGCATTCCTGGCCCATACAATATCATATTATCTGCACACTGGGATACTTATAAACATAGAAAATAATCAAATGCACATCTCTTGGGCCCCATACAATCATTCTGCAACTCATTAATGCAATATAGCACATTCGGCAATATACCTGGCTATTATAAACATAGAAAAGATAATCAATGCACTCCTAGGTCCCCATACCAATATCAGATTGTATCGCACACTGGATACATGATAACATAGAAAAGATAATCACTAGACCATTCCTAGGGCCCCATACACATATCATATCTGCACACTGGCATACAGTATAAACAGTAAAAAGAAATCAATGCACTTCTGGACCCCATACAATATCATATTAACTGCACACTGGCATACATTATAAACATAGAAAGTAACAATGCACTATCTACGGCCCATTACATATCCAGATATAACTGCACACTGGCTACCTTATAAACATAGACAGATAATCAATTCATATTCCTGGGCCCATACATATCTATTAACTGCATCACTGGCATACTTTATATAACATAGAAAAAATAATCAATGCATATTCGGGGCCCCATACATATCTATTACGGCACACTGGCATACTTATTAACCTAGAAAAGATAATCAATGCAAATTCCTAGGCCCATACATATCATTTATCTACACATGGACATACTTTATAAAACTAGAAAGATAATCAATGCACATCCAGTCCCCATACAATAATCATATTATATTGCACACTGGCATACTTTATAAACATAGAAAAGATAATCAATGCACATTCCTAGGCCCCATACAATGATCATATATTGCCACACTGGCATACTTTATAAAACCATAGAAAAGAATCAATGCCATTCCTGGGCACCATACAATAGTCATATTATCTGCACACTGGATACTTTATAACACTAGAAAAGATAATCAACTGTCACATTCCTAGGCCCCATACAATATCATATTATCTCGCACACTGGCATACATTATAAACATAGAAAAGATAATCCAATCACATTCCCAGGCCCCATACAATATCATATTATCGCACCACTGGCATACATTATAAAACTAGAAAAGATAATCAATGCACTTCCTAGGCCCATACAATAATATATCTGCAACACTGGCATACATTATAAACATAGAAAAGATAATCAATGCACATTCCTAGGCCCATACCATTATCATATTAACTGCACACTGGCATACTTTATAAACATAGAAAAGATAATCAATGCATATTCCTGGGCCCCATACAATATCATATTAACGCACACTGGCATACTTTATAACCATGAAAAAAATAATCAATGCACATTCCTGGGCCCCATACAATATCATATTACTGCACACTGGCATACTTTATAAACATAGAAAATAATCAATGCACTTCCTAGGCCCATACAATATCATATTATCTACACACTGGCATACTTTATAAAATAGAAGATAATCAATGCCACATTCCTAGGCCCCATACAATATCATATTATCTGCACACTGGCATACTTATAAACATAGAAAAGTAATCAATGCACTTCCTAGCCCCATACATATCATATTACTGCACACTGCATACTTTATAAACATAGAAAAAGATAATCAATCACATTCCTGGGCACCATACAATATCATATATCTGCACACTGGCATACTTATAAACATAGAAAAGATAATCAATGCACATTCCTAGGCCCCATACAATTCATATTATCTGCACACTGGCATACATTATAAACATAGAAAAGATAATCAATGCACATTCCCAGGCCCATACAATATCATATTATCTGCACACGGCATACATTATAACATAGAAAAGATAATCAATGCACATCCTAGGCCCCATAACATATATTATCTGCACACTGGCATACTTTATAAACAAAGGGGTTTTAGTAGACATTACTGTGATCACATGAATGAAAAGCCTTCCAACCACGTCAAGTAACCCCAGTCTGGAAGGTCCTAACTTCTAACCTTTATTACTTCAATTACCATTAGCAACTTTTCACATTCTTACACACTGGATCCATATAACAGGCTTTCTCTGCTCCCCCAGCCCTCGGCTTTTTAAAATGAGGGAAGAGGCTATCCAGTGTCTTATATTAAGGCATAGGACCCCCATTAAAGGGCGTGTTGGGGGTGCTATTACACATGGAAGCTTGACCATGCTTCCAAATAAATACATACAATAGAAGGGTTGTGGAAGCACTCTAAATTATAACTACATTTGTGGAAGTGTAAATAATCCTGTGTATATTTCTCTTGTCCCTGATATAAGTCAGGTCTATTTATTATGTATTACAATTATCATTTTTTTTATTATTACAGGCAACATCTATGCAGGGGGAGGAGTCCAAGATGGAGACACACGAGATCCAGCCTGTAATCACCATTCATAATTTATGTTTGTTAAGCAGCCATTCTTCATTCCTAGTTTACATGTCAGATTTTGTTTCAATATGTTTAACATTTATTTGGAGCTGCCATACTGCGTCTTTGCTGAGTTTTAATTTATTAGATATTTCTAATTTGTGGTGCCGTAGACTTCTAATTTATTCTGATACAAGAACAAACACCTGCACCAAACACCAGCAAAAGTATTATTATTTTTTAGGACACCTATAGATCACATACACAACATCATTCCCCTTAAGAGGTACACATATGCTACATACACCACATCATTCCCCTTTAATAGGGACACCTATAGAAAAACACACAACCTCCAACCATTACCCCTTTAATAGTTACACTTATAGATACACATACCCTCCAACATTCCACCTTTATAGTTTACACTTATAGATACAATACCCTCCAACATTTCCCTTTAATAGTTACACTTATAGATACACATACCCTCCAACATTCCCCTTTAATAGTTACACTTTAAGATACACATACCTCCAACATTCCCCCTTAATAGTTACACTTATAGATACGCATACCTTCCAACATTCCCCTTAATAGTTACACTTATAGAAACACTACCCCAACATTCCCTTTAATAGTTACACTTATGAACACATACCCTCAACATTCCCCCTTTAATAGTTACACTTATAGTACACATAACTCCAACATTCCCCCTTTAATAGTTACACTTATAGAACACACACCCTCCACATCCCTATAGTACATTTAGATACACATACCCTCCAACATCCCCCTTAATAGTTACACATTATAGATACACATATCCCCCATTACCCTTAATAGTTACTTATAGTAAAACATACCCTCCAAATACCCCTTAATAGTTACACTTATAGAAACACATACTCCCCATACACAAACCGCTCCAACATTACCCCTTTATAGTTCTTATAGTAACACAATACCCTCCACATTACCCCTTAATAGTTACACTTATAGAAAACGTACCCTCTAACTTACCCCTTTATATTACACTTTTAGAAAACACATACCCTCCAACATTCCCCCTTTAATAGTTACACTTATAGAAACACATTACCCTACAAACATTCCCCCTTTAATAGTTACACTTATAGAAACACATACCTCCAACATTCCCCCTTTAATAGTTACAACTTATAAGAAACACATACCCTCCAACATTCCCTTTATATTAAACTTATAGAAACACATACCCTCCAACATTCCCCCTTTAATAGGAACCTATAGAAAACACATTACCTCCAAATTCCCCCTTTAATATAATTAGAAAACATACCCTCCACATTGCCCTTATAGTTACACTAGAAACATACCGTCCAACATTCCCCTTAATAGTTACACTTATAGATACACATACCCTCCAAACTCCCTTTAATATTACACTTATAGAAAACACATACCCTCAAATTCCCCTTTAATAGTTACACTATAGAAACACATAACCTCCAAACATTCCCCTTTAATAGGGACACCTAGAAACACAATACCCTCCAACATTCCCCTTTAATAGGGACACCTATAGAAAACACACCTCCAAATTCCCTTTAATAGTTACACTTTAGAAAACACATACCCTCCAACATTCCCCTTTAATAGTTACACTTATAGATACACATACCCTCCAACATTACCTTAATAGTTACACTTATAGATACACATACCCTCCAACATCCCCCTTAATAGTTACACTTATAGATACACATACCCTCAACATTCCCTTTAATAGGGCCCCCCATAGAAACACATACTCTCCAACATCCCTTTTAATAGGGAACCATAGGAAAACACAACACTCCCCAACATTCCCTTTTATAGGGACACCTGAAGAAACACATACCCTCCAAATTCCACTTATAGGGACACCTATAGAAACACATACCCTCCAAACATCCCTTTAATAGGTTACACTTATAGAAAACATACCCTCCAACATTACCTTTATAGCGTTACACTTATAGAAACACATACCTCCAACATTACCCTTTAATAGTTTACACTTATAGAACACTACCCTCCAACATTCCCCGTTATAGTTACACTTATAGATACACATACCCTCCAACATTCCCCTTTAATAGTTCACTATGATACACATACCTCCACATCCCCCTTTAATAGGGACACCTATAGATACACATACCCTCCAACATTCCCTTTAATAGGGACACCTATAGATACACATACCCTCCAACATTCCCTTTAATAGGGACACCTATAGATACACATACCCTCCAACATTCCCTTTAATAGGGACACCTATAGATACACAACCTCCAACATTCCCTTTAATAGGACACCGTCCATCCACACCTTTAAAGGACCCTATAGTACAACATACCCCAACATCTCCTTTAATAGGGACACCATAGTACACATACCTCCACATTCCCTTTAATAGGGACACTATAGATACACATACCTCCAACATTCCCTTTAATAGGGACACCTATAGAAACAATACCCTCAAACACTAGTTGGACCTCTATTTTATTGGAACACAGTGACGTCCAGGTGTTGTGGGCGGAGTCCTGTGACAATGTGTGTTGTGTGGGGTACCTGTGTCTGTCTATGATATGGAATATTGCATCTCCTTGGAGTGAGCAATTAAACCTGGGATATTTAGGGAACAGAATCACCCCTCCCTATGGGTGAAATAACCAATTTCTGGACATTGTGTTTTGTTCAGGGAATTATACTTGTGCCTCCTTGTCCTGGTCAGTCTCCCCTGCCAATAAATAGACGTAATACGGGAAAATTGTGGGAAATTCATGTAATTATGTCTATAATTAGAACATGGCAGGCAATGCTGACTGGTTTATGTAAAGTTCCTAGTAAACTTGCAGTCGGACTGAATGTTATTAATACGGAGAAAAGCTGTGCATACGCAGGGGACTTCATTACTAATTCATCAATCAGATCTCAGAATCTGATTGGAAATTTGCCCACTCAATGTACAATGCAACCACTCACCGTATAATGCGCCCACTCGGCCTACGATGTGCCACACGCTTTACAATGACATCCCATGTCCTTCACACATGGTACAATCTGCCCCCATGTGCTCAATGGGCACAACCTTTGCTACTATACTATTATATACATACTAGTAAAGTTGTGCCCATTGGTGCACAGCTGGGATTATGCGTGTATGTTTAGCTATGGTGGATACAGTGGATATAAAATCTTATATTATGTGTGTTGTTTAGCTATGTGTGGATACAGTGGATATAAAACTTTATTATGTGTGATGTTTAGCTCATGTGTGGGAACAGTGGATATAAAATCTTTATATGTGTGTTGTTTAGCTATGTGTGGATACGGTGGTATAAAATCTTATTATGTGTGTATGTTTAGCTATGTGTGGATACAGTGGGATATTAAATCTTTGTGTGTATGTTTAGCTATGTGTGGATACAGTGGATATAAATCTTTGTGTGTAATGTTAGCTATGTGTGGATACAGTGCATATAAAATCTTTATATGTGTGTATGTTAGCTATGTGTGGATACGGTGGATATAAAATCTTATTATGTGTGGTATGTTTGCTATGTGTGGTACACGTGGATATAAAATTTATGTGTGTATGTTTAGCTATGTGTGGATACAGTGGATATAAATCTTTATTATGTGTGTATGTTGTTATGGGTGGATACAGTGGATATAAATCTTTATTATGTGTGTATGTTTAGTATGTGGCATACGGGATAAATACCTGACATAAAAAAGAAACAAAGACAGAGGTTAAAAAAGAATGAGAAAACCGTTATAAAGAATCCATGGAATCCTGTTCTATTAGTGTTACTCCCCTGAACATACACTAAACTTGTTGATTAATACGAGTTGACACAGATATAACCTCCTCCCAGAAAACCACTGTGGATGAAGTATGGATAGGGGCCCCATCATAGTTTTGCATGGGGGCCCAGTGATTCCTAGTTACCCCACTGTGAGGGTGGTATTGGGGATATGTGGGTATATTATTATTGTAGATTCTTATTTAGCTTGTGTTTGAACTGGACTGAGCATTTTATTACAGTTGCACAACACCAAAAGTGAGATTAACACAGAGATGCCTTATCCCTGTGTATATCTCGATGTGTACGTTATCCACAGTGCATTTTTAACGCTAGCAATTAGCTGCCATAAAATAGTTGTGCTGTTATATACACAAACTATCAGGGTTATTCAATAAAAGTTCTTATCGTTTAAAATGGTGCTAATTTTACCCCAACCAATCAGATGTTAGCTTTCAAATGTTAAATAAGATCTGATTGGTTGGGGTAAAATTAGCACCATTTTAAACGATAAGAACTTTTATTGAATCTCCCTGTGTGTGTGTGAAAAGATAATCAATGCACATTCCTGGTCCCCATACAATATCATATTATCTGCACACTGGCATACATTATAAACATAGAAAAGATAATCAATACACATTCCTGGGCCCCATACAATATCATATTATCTGCACACTGGCAATACATATAAACATAGAAAAAATAATCAATGCCATTCCTGGGCCCCATACAATATCATATTATCTGCACAATGGCATACATTATAAACATAGAAAAAATAATCAATGCACATTCCTGGGCCCCATACAATATCATATATCGCACACTGGCATACATTATAAACATAGAAAGATAATCAATGCACATTCCTAGGCCCCATACAAATCATATTATCTGCACATGGCATACATTATAAACATAGAAAGATAATCAATACACATTTCGGGCCCCATACAATATCATATCTGCACACTGGCATACTTTATAACATAGAAAGATAATCAATGCAATTCCTAGGCCCATACAATATCATATTACTGCACACTGGCATACTTTATAAACATAGAAAGATAATCAATGCTATTCCTGGCCCCATACATCATCATATAAACTGCACACTGGTTCATATAAACATAGAAAAAATAATCAATGCATATTCCTGGGCCCCATACAAATCATATTAACTGCACACGGCAACTTTAAACATAGAAAAAATAATCAATGCATATCCTGGGCCCCATACATATCATATTAACTGCACACTGGCATACTTATAAACATAGAAAAGATAATCAATGCCACATTCCTAGGCCCCATACAATATATTATTACTCACATGGCATACTTTAAAAACATAGAAAAGATAATCAATGCCATTCCTCAGGCCCCATACAATATCATATTATCTGCACACTGGATACTTTATAAACATAGAAAAGATAATCAATGCACATTCCTAGGCCCCATACAAATCATATTATCTGCACACTGGCATCTTTTAAAAAATAGAAAAGATAATCAATGCACATTCCGGGCCACATACAATATTATAATCTGCACACTGGCATACTTATAAACATAGAAAAGATAATCAATGCACATTCCTAGGCCCCATACAATATCAATTATCTGCACACTGGGCATACATATAACATAGAAAAGATAATCAATGCACTTCCTAGGCCACCATACAATATCATATTCTCTGCACACTGGCATACAGATAAACAAAAAGATAATCAATGCCACATTCTAGGCCCCCTACAATATCATATTATCTGCACACTGGCATACTTATAAACATAGAAAGATAATCATGCACATTCCTGGCCCATTACAATTATCATATAACTGCACACTGGCATACTTTAATAAACATAGAAAGATAATCAATGCATATTCCTGGGCCCCATACAATATCATATTAATGCACACTGGCATACTTTATAACATGAAAAAAATAATCAATGCACATTCGGGCCCCATACATATTCATATTACTGCACACTGGCATACTTATAACCATAGAAAAGATAATCAAGCATATTCCTAGGCCCATACAATATCATATTATCTACACATGGCATACTTTATAAAATAGAAAGATAATCAATGCCCATTCCTAGGCCCCATACAATATCATATTATACTGCACACTGGCATACTTATACGGAAGTGCTACTGATCTGGTCAAACATTTATACAAACATAGAAAAGATAATCAATGCACATTCCTAGGCCCCATACAATATCATATTATCTACACACTGGCATACTTTATAAACATAGAAAAGATATATAAACATAGAAAAGATAATCAATGCACATTCCTAGGCCCCATACAATATCATATTATCTGCACACTGGCATACATTATAAACATAGAAAAGATAATCAATGCACATTCCCAGGCCCCATACAATATCATATTATCTGCACACTGGCATACATTATAAACATAGAAAAGATAATCAATGCACATTCCTAGGCCCCATACAATATATTATCTGCACACTGGCATACTTTATAAACAAAGGGGTTTTAGTAGACATTACTGTGATCACATGAATGAAAAGCCTTCCAACCACGTCAAGGTAACCCCAGTCTGGAAGGTCCTAACTTCTAACCTTTATTACTTCAATTACCATTAGCAAACTTTTCACATTCTTACACACTGGATCCATATAACAGGCTTTCTCGCTTCCCCCCAGCCCATCGGCTTTTTAAAATGAGGGAAGAGGCTATCCAGTGCTTTATATTAAAGGCATAGGACCTCCCATTAAAGGGGCGTGTTGGGGGTGCTATTACCACATGGAAGCTTGACCATGCTTCCAAATAAATACATACAATAGAAGGGTTGTGGAAGCACTCTAAATTATAACTACATTTTGTGGAAGTGTAAATAATCCTGTGTATATTTTCTCTTGTCCCTGATATAAGTCAGGTACTATTTATTATGTATTACAATTATCATTTTTTTTATTAATTACAGGCAACATCTATGCAGGGGGAGGAGTCCAAGATGGAGAACACACAGGAGATCCAGCCTGTAATCACCATTCTATATATTATGTTTGTTAAGCAGCCATTCTTCATTCCTAGTTTACATGTCAGATTTGTTTTCAATATGTTTAACATTTATTTGGAGCTGCCATACTGCGTCTTTGCTGAGTTTTAATTTAATTAGATATTTCTAATTTGTGGTGCCAGTAGAACTTTCTAAATTTATTCTGATACAAGAACAAAACACCTGCACAAACACCAGCAAAAGTATTAAACCAAAGCGACCAATCAGTCGCTTCCATTCATTATTTGTTACTGCACAAAACATAGAGGACGGTTCTGATTGGCTGATATGGGTTACAGGACAGACGCTATTAAATACTGGGCCCAAAATCACCACCCACCAATCAGAATGTAACTAGACAATAACAGTTTGGTTGTGTTGATGAACCAGGTGTTTCCTGGTTATTAAGATTTCTTATAATTTTATTGTGGCCCTTTACAGGAGAATGCATTCCACCGGGTATCTAGACTGCCCCTCGTCCACTCTTCCTTCCAGATTCTATCCTTTATGTACCGTGATGTAAAGAGTCTCCATCCCGCAGTGGATTTGTTCTGCGCCCTGTCCGAGTGGGGAATAGAAACCGCCAGTCGAGTGGCTGCGTTTGGCGCCTCCCCTGTTTTGCGTATGATGGAGCCTCCGGGTTAGTATTTATAATGTGTGGTCAGGGTTATATTATATAATAATGTGTGGTCCAGGGTTATATAATATAATAATGTGTGGTCAGGGTTATATTATATAATAATGTGTGGTCCAGGGTTATATTATATAATAATGTGTGGTCCAGGGTTATATAATATAATAATGTGTGGTCAGGGTTATATTATATAATTATGTGTGGTCAGGGTTATATTATATAATTATGTGTGGTCAGGGTTATATTATTATAATAATGTGTGGTCAGGGTTATATTATATAATAATGTGTGGTCAGGTTATATTTAGTAATTATGTTGAGGTGGTCAGGGTGATATTATATCATAAGTGTGGTAGGGTTTATTATCTAATTAGGTGTGGTAAGGGTAATTATATAATATGTGTGGTCAGAGTTATCTTATATAAATATGGGTGGTCAGGGTTATATTATATAATTATGTGTGGCAGGGTTATATTATAAAATAAGTGTGGTCTAGGGTATATAATGAAAATGGGTGGTCAGGGTTAATTATCTAATAATGGGGGGTGGGTCAGGGTTTATTATATAAAACCCTGTGGGCCGGGTATATTTAATATGGTGGTCCAGGTATTTATATATAAGTGTGGTCGGGTTTAATTATCTAAGAAGTTGTGGTCAGGGTTTATATTATATAATTATGTGTGGTCAGGGGTATATGATATTAATAATGTGTGGTCAGGTTTATATTATATAATAATGTGTGGTCCAGGGTTTATATAATATAATAATGTGTGGTCCAGGGTTATATAATTAGATAATGTTGGTCCATGTTATATATATAGTATGTGTGGTCCAGGTTATATTAATATTAATTATATGTGGTCAGGGTTATTTATATAATAATGTGTGGTCAGGGTTTTATATTAATAATAACCTGTGGTCAGGGTTATATTTATTATGTGTGGTCATGGGTTATAATTATATATAATAATGTTTGGGTCCTGGGTTATATAATTATAATGCGTGGTCCAGGTTTATATTATTAATATGTGTGGTCAGGGTTTTATATTATAACTTATGTGTGGTCAGTGTTCAATATATAATTATGTGTGGTCCAGGTTATATTATATATAATGTGGTGGTCAGGGTTTATATTATAATTATGTGTGGTCAGGTTAATATTATATAATTATGTGTGGTCATGGTTATATTATATAATACAGTGTGGTCAGGAGGGTTATATTATATAATTTGTGTGGGTCGGGTTATATTTATAATATTGTGTGGTCAGGTTATATATCATATAATTATGTGGGGTCCGGGTTTGTATTATAGAATTCATGTGTGGTCAGTTTATATATATAAATTATGTTGTGGTCAGGGTTATCTTATATAATTAATGTGGGGTCATGGTTTTTATTATATAATAACGTGTGGGTCAGGGTTATATTAATAATAATAACTTGTGGTCAGGGTTATGTATAAATTATGTTGGTACAGGGTTATATTATATAATAACGTGTGTTCACGGTTATAATTATATAAATAACGCGTGGTCACGGTTATATTATATAATAACGTTTGGTTCACGGTTATATTTATAAAACGTGTGTACGGTTATATTATATAATAACTGTGTCAGGGTTATATTATATAATAAACGTGTGGTCACGGTTATAGTATATAATAACGTGTGGGTCACGGTGACATAACACCGCCCAGGTCTCATGGCAGCAGAGAGGAAAGAAAGTAGCAAGAGTTTCATTGCCTGGCTCTGCGTTAAACAACTTATATTCTCACACTCAGTGTCCTTGGACATTGAACATCCTCCCTGGTTAACAAAGGGGAAAATAATGTGAAATGAACAAATGTTGTTTTTTTATTAAGTGTTCTCAGGCATTGCTAGTGTCCCAGTCTGATGATATGTGTACAGAACTCCAATTCCACTTTCATTCATCAATGTTCGCTCCAAAATTCTCTTTTAATATTTACACTTATAGATACACATAACCTCCAACATTCCCCCTTTAATAGTTTTTATACTTTAGAACACATACCCTGCAACATTCCCCTTTAATAGTTTACACTATATATACACTACCCGCCAACATTCCCTTTAATAGTTATACTTATAAAAACACATACCCTGCAACATTCCCCTTTAATAGTTTACCCTTTAAATACACATACCTCCACATTCCCCTTTATAGTTACACTTAAGAATCCACATCCCCGCCAACATTCCCCTTTAATCGTTTACACTTATAGAACACATACCCTCCAACATTCCCCCTTTAATAGTTACACTTGCTAGAATACACATACCCTCCAACATTACCACCCCTTTAATAGTTACCCTTTATAGAGCCCCCTACCCTCCAACATTCCCCCTTTATAGTTACCCTATTAAACACATACCCTCCAACTTCCCATTTATAGTTACCTTATTATACACTACACCCTCCAACATTTCCCCCTTTATAGTTACACTTATAAGAACCCATACCCTCCACATTCCCCTTAATAGTTATACTTATAGAAACACATACCCTCCACATCCCCTTTTAATAGTTATCTTCATAGAAACACCTAACCCTCCAACATTCCCCCCTGTAATAGTTATACTTTATAGACAACAACACACCTTCCAACATTCCCCTTTAATAGTTATACTTATAGAAACACAATAAACCCTCCAACATTCCCCTTTAATAGTTACACTTATAGAAACACATACCCTCCAACATTCCCTTTAATAGTTATACTTCTAGAAACACCACCCTCCACTCCCCCTTTAATAGTACACTTATAGAAACACATACCCTTCCAGACATTCCCCTTATTAGTTATACTTATAGAACACATACCTTCCAACATCCCCTTTATAGTTAGCACTTACTAAGATACACATACCCTCCAACATTCCCCTTAATAGTTACAACTTATATAAACCATACCCTCCACATTCCCCCTTCATAGTTACACTTATGATACACATACCCTCCAACATTCCCCCTTTAATAGTTACACTGATAGATACAACATACCTTCCAAACATTCCCCCTTTAATAGTTACACTAGAATACACCCCATACCCGCCAACATTCCTCCCCCTTTAATATTTTACCTTATGAATCCATACCCTCCACTTTCCCCTTTCAGAGTACACTTATAGATACACATACCCTCCAACATTCCACCCCTTTAATAGGTACACTTATAGAAACATACACAACCCTCCCATTTCCCCTTTAATAGTTAAACTTATAGATACACATACCCTCCCACAGTCCCCCTTTAATATTACACTTATATAATACACATCCCCTCCAACATTCCCCCGTTTTAGTTACCCCTATAGTACAATACCCTCCACATTCCCCCTTTAACGTTTTAAACTTTTAGATACACATACCCTGCAACATTCCCCCTTTAATAGTTACAACTTTAGATACACATACCCTCCAACATTCCCCTTTAATAGTTTACACTTTAGATACAATACCCTCCAACATTTCCCCCTTTTAAATAGTTACACTTATAGATACACATACCCTGCAACATTCCCCTTTAATAGTTACACTTAAGTACACATACCCTCCAACATTCCCCCTTTAATAGTTCCTTATAAAACACATACACTCCAACAGTCCCCCTTTAATAGTTTACACTAAAGATACACATACCCTCCAACATTTCCCCTTTAATCGGTACACTTCATAGATACCATACCCTCCAACATTCCCCCTTTAATAGTTAACTTATAGATAACATACCCTCCCACATTCCCCTTTTAATAGTTACACTTTATAGATAACATACCCTCCACCCTTCCCCCTTTAATAGTTACACCTTAAGGATACACATGCCCTCCAACATTCCCCTTTAATAGTTACACTTATAGATACCATAACCCTCCAACATTCCCCATTAATAGTTTACCTTATAGATACACATACCTCCAACATATCCCCCTTTAATAGTTACCTGTATAGATTAAACATACCCTCCAACATTACCCCTTTATTAATTACACCTATAGTTACACATACCCTCCAACATTCCCTTCCCCCATTAATAGTTACACTTAGAGATCCACATGTCCTCCAACATTCCCCCTTTAATAGTTACCTATAGATACCCATACCCCTCCAACATTACCCTTATTAGTTACAAGCCTATAGATACCATACCCTCAACATTCCCCCTTTAATAGTTACACTTAATCGATACACATGCCCTCCAACATTCCCCCTTTAATAGTTACACTTATAGATACCCTACCCTCCAACATTAACCCCCTTTTATTAGTTTACCCTATAGATACACATACCCTCCAACATATTCCCCCCCTAATAGTTTACACTTAAGATACACATACCCTTCACCTTCCCCCCCCTTTAATAGTTACCTTATAGCTACACATACCCTCCAACATTCCCCTTTTATTTTACACTTATAGATACACATACCCTCCAACATTCCCCCTTTAATAGTTACACTTATAGACATTATACCCTCCAACTTCCCCCTTTAATGTTACACTTATAGATAACACATACCCTCCACAACATTCCCCCCCCTTTAATGTTACACTTAAAGAGATACACATACCCTTCCAATATTCCCCCTTTTATAGTTTTTACACTTATAGATACACATACCCTCCAACATCTTCCCCCTTTCATAGTTACACTATAGTATAAACACATACCCGCCAACATTCCCCTCTTTAATAGTTATACTTATAGAAACACATCCCCTCCAACATTCCCCCTTTATAGTTACCCTTATATGATACATATCCCTCCAACATTCCCCCTTTAAATAGTTACAACTTATAGAACACATACCCCTCCAACATCCTCCCCCGTTAATAGTTACACTTATAGAAACACATACCCTCCAACATTCCCCTTTAAATAGTTACAACTTATCGATACACATACCCTCCATCCAACATCCCCCCTTTTAATAGTTTACACTTATAGATACAACATACCCTCCAACTTCCCCTTTAATGTTACACTTATAGATACACTACCTCCAACATTCCCCCCCTTTAATAGTTACACTTATAGATACACCTACCCTCCAACATTCCCTCCCCCTTTAATAGTTACACTATAATAACACATACCCTCCAACATTCCCCCTTTAATAGTTACACGTATAGATAACCCATACCCTCCAACATTCCCCTTTAAATAGTTACCCGTATAGATACACATGGCCCTCCAACATTCCCCCTTTAATAGGTACACGTTATAATGATACACAATACCCTCCAAACATTCCCACCTTTGAAAATCGTTACATTATAATACCATCCCTCCAAACATTCCCCCTTTACTAGTTACACTTATAGATAAACACTACGCCTCCAACATTCCCCTAAATAGTTACCTTAATAGATACACATACCCTCCAACATTCCCCTTTATAGTTCACTTATAGAACACATCCCCTCCAACATTCCCCCCTTAATAGTACACTTATAGAACACATCCCCTCCAACATTCCCTCCCCCTTTAAATGTATACACTTATCGAGATACATATACCTCCAACATTCCCCCCTTTTATGTTCCACTTGATAGATACATATACCCTCCAACATTCCCCTTTAATAGTTACACTTATGAAACACATACCCTCCACATCCCCCCTTTAATAGTTTACACTTATAGAAAACATACCCTCCAACATTCCCTTCCCCCTTTAATCGTTACACTTTATAGATACAACTACCCTCCACATTCCCCCTTTAATAGTTACACTTATAGATCACCTAACCCTCCAACATTCCCCCTTTAATAGTTACACTTAAGATAACACATACCCTCCAACATTCCCTTCCCCCTTTAATATTTACACTTATAATTACACATACCCTCCACCATTCCCCCTTTAATAGTTGACACCTTAAGACACATACCCTCCACATTTCTCCCCCTTAAAGTTACACCTAAAGATACACATCCCTCCAACATCCCTCCCGTCCCCCTTTAATATTACACTAAGAACAAACATACCCTCACAACATTCCCTCCCCGCCTTTAATAGTTACACTCTATATACACATACCCTCCAACATTACCCCTTTTTAGTTACACCTATAGATACACATACCCTCCAACATCCCCCTTTAATTAGTTAACACTTCTGATACCATACCCTGCAACATCTTCCCCCTTTAATAGTCGTACACTTATAATACACATAACCTCAACCTTGCCCCCTTTATAGTTACTTTAGATACCACATACCCTCCCAACATTCCCCCTTAATATTTACACTTATATATACTATAACCGCCACATTCCCCCTTTAATAGTTACACTTTATAGATACACATACCCGCAACATATCCCCCTTTAATAGTTACCTTAAAGATACACATACCCTCCAACATTCCCCCTTTAATAGTTACCTTATAGATACACATACCTCCAACATTCCCCCCCTCACCCATTTCATAGTTACAACTTATAGAAACACATACCCTCCAACATTTCCCCCTTTAATAGTTATACTTATAGAAAACACAATACCCTCCAACATGCCCCCCTTTAAATAGTTACACTTATAGATACAATACCCTCCACAACCATTCCCCCTTTACTAGTTACACTTATAGCGAAACACATAACCCTCCAAACATCCCCCCTTATGTTACACTTAAGAAACACATACCCTCCCAACTTCCTCCCCCTTTAATAGTTACCTTCTAGATACCCTAACCCTCCACATTCCCCCTTTAATAGTTACACTTATAGATACACATACCTCCAACATTCCCCCCGTTAATAGTTACACTTATAATCCACATACCCTCCACATTCCCCCTTTTAATAGTTACACTTATAGATACACATACCCTCCACATTCCCACCCCCTTAAATAGTTTACCCTTAGAGATACACATACCCCCAACATTCCCTTCCCCCTTTAATATTACACTTATAGATACACATACCCTCCAACATTCCCCCTTAATAGTTACACTTATAGATACAACATGCCCTCCAACTTCCCCTTTAAATAGTTACACTTATAGATACCACATCCCTCCAACATTCCCCCCCCGTTAATAGTTACAACTTATAATACACATTCCCTCCAACATTCCCCCTTTAAGTAGTTCACTTATAGATCACATACCCTCCAACATTCCCTTCCCCCTTTAAATAGTTACCACTTATAGATACACATACCCTCCAACATTCCCCCTTTAAATATTACAGCCTTATAAGATACACATACCTCCACATTCCCCCTTTAATATTACACTTATAGATACAACACATACACCTCCAACATTCCCCCTTTAATAGTTACACTTATAGAACACATACCCTCCACATTCCCCCTTTAATAGTGTACACTTATGATAACACCTACCCTCCAACATTCCCTCCCCCTTAATAGTTTACATTATAGATACCATGCCCTCCAACATTCCCCCTTTATAGTTCCAAACACTTATAGATACACATCCCCTCCAACATTCTCCCCCTTTAATAGTTACACTTATATATACAAACATACCTCCAAACATTCCCCTTTAAATAGTTACAACACTTATAGATACACATAACCCTCCAACATTCCCCCTTTAATATTACCCTTTAGATACCACATCCCCTCCAACTTCCCCCTTTAATAGTTACACTTATAGATAACACATACCCGCCAACATTCCCCCTTATAATAGTTACACTTATAGATACAACTGCCCTCCAACATTCCCCCTTTAATATTAAGCTATATATATACCATACCCTCCACATTCCCCCTTTAATAGTTTACACTTATAGATCCCAATACCCTCCAACCTCCAACATTGCCCTTTAATTAATATATTTACACTTATAGATCACATACCTCTCCAACATTCCCCCTTTAATATTACACTTATAGATCACATACCCCCAACATTCCACTTTATAGTTACACGTATTAGATACACATACCGCCAACATTCCCCCTTTAATAGTTACACTTCTATAAACACAACCCTCCAACATTCCCTCCCCCTTTAATAGTTACACTTATAATACACATGCCCTCCAACATTCCCCCCTTTAATAGTTACACTTATAGATATACATATACACCTCCAAACAGTTCCCTCCCCCTTTAGAGTTTTACCTTTAGATACACTATCCCGCAACCAATTTCCCCCTTTAATAGTTCACTTCTGAAACACATAACCCTCCAACATCCCCCCTTAATAGTTACACTTATCTAAAACACATACCCTCCAACATTCCCCCCCCTTTAATAGTTACACTTATATATACACATTACCCTCCACATCCCCCTTTAATATTTAACAACTTATAGAACACATACCCTTCCCCTTCCTCCACATTCCACCTTTAATAGTTACAACAACACTTATAGATACACATATACGCCTCACAACATGTCCCCCCTCCCCCTTTCTTAATATTACAACTTATAGATAAGAATACACAAAGCACACAAATACCCTCCAAACATACATTTATTCCCCCCCTTCCCCCCTCCCTGCCCTCCCCCCCCTTTAAATAAAATCGTTACAACAACAACTTAACAACACTTATAGATGTACACATATACCCTCCTCCAACATTTCCCCTTACCCCCCTTTAAAAAATAGTTTACAACTATAAGATACACAGCCCCTCCCATCCAACATTTCCGTTCCCCCCCCTTCCCACCCTCCCTCCCCCACATCTCCCCCCTTTAAATAGTTACACTTATAGATACACATACCCTCCAACAATTCGCCCCTGTTAATAGTTTACCTGATAGATACACATACCCTCCCAACACATTCCCTCCCCCTCTAATAGTTACAGCTTTATAGATACACATACCCTCCAACATTCCCCCTTTAATAGTTACACGTATAGATACACAATACCCTCCAACAGTTCCCCCTTAATAGTTTACACTTATAGATAACATCACCCTCCAACATTCCCCTTTAAGTATAGTTAATTATAGAAACACATGCCCTCACATTCCCTTACGAAGTGTACACTATAGATACAACATTTAGCCCTCCAACATTCCCTCTTAAGTGTTAATTATAGATATCACATTACCCTCCAACATTCCCCTTTCCTTTAATAGTACAACTTATAGATTACACATACCCTCCAACATTCCCCCTTTAATGTAACTTAAGGACACTACTCAAGTCACTTATAGTACACTATGAAAACTCCTCCAACATTCCCCTTTAATACGTTTACACTTAAGATAACACATACTCCTCCAAACATTCCCCCTTTAATAGGTACACACTTATAGATACACAACCGTACTTCCCCCTTAAGTTACACTCAATACCCCCAATCCATTAATAGTTACACTTAATAATACCATACCACTCCAACTTCCCCTCCCCTTTAATAGTTACACTTCTATGAGAACAAATACCCTCCAACATTCCCCTTTAATAGTTATACGATTATAGAAATACACATAACCTCCCCAACATCCCTTACTTTAATATAAAAAGTACCTCACATTCCTTATTAGGTATACTGATAACATCACTCTCCAACATTCCCACCTTAATAGTTTACAACTTATAGAAATCACATACCTCCTCCCACATTAAGCCCGTAATTAGTTACACTACTAGAATCACATACCCTCCACATTCCCCCTTTAATAGTTACACTTATAGAAAACATACCCTCCAACATCCCCCCTAATAGTTACACTTATAGAAACAACACATACCTCCAACATTCCCCCTTTAATGTTATCACTTGATAGAAAACACATCCCTCCAACATTCCCCTTTAATAGTTACACTTATAGAACCACATACCCCGCAACATTACCCCCTTGATTAGTTAACACTATAGATAACACACACCTCCAAACATGCCCCCTTAAATATTACACTTATAGATACACAATACCCTCCAAACATGCCCCCTTCTATTAGTTACACTTAAGAGATACACATAACCATTCCAAAAATTCCCCCCTTTATAGTTAACTTATAGATACACATACCCTCAACTTCCCCCTTTAATAGTTACACTTAGATACACAACCCTCCAACATTCCCCTTTATACCTTTAGATAAATACCACCAAATCCCTTTAGTTACACCTTAGATAACCATACCTCCCACATTCCCCTTTATAGTTAACACTCTATAGATACACAACCTCCAACATTCTCCACCTTGTAATAGTTACACTTATAGATACCACCAACCCTCCAAACAAAATTTACCACCCCTTTATTAGGTTACACCTATAGATACAATACCTCTCAGACATTCCCCCTTTAATAGTTACACTTATAGATACCATACCGAACATCCCTTAATAGTGACACTTATAGATAACATACCCTCCCATTCCCCTTTAATGTTAACTTATAGATACACATAGCCTGCCAACATTCCCCTTTTAAATAGACACTTATGTACAAATACAGGCCAACATTCCACCCTTAATAGTACACGCTATAGATACACACACCCTCCAACATTCCCCCTTTAATAGTTACACTTATAGATACACATACCTCCAACATTCCCCCCTTTAATAGTACAGCTTATAGATACAACTACCCTCCAACCTGTCCCATTATAGTTACACTAAGATACACATACCATCCTATGTTTACACTTACAGTATACATACCCTCGCAACATTCCCCTTCCTTAATAGTTACACTTATAGAATAACATACCCTCCAACATCCCTTTAATAGTACACTTATAGATAACATAAACCTCACAACATTCTCCCTTAATAGTTACAAACGTTAATAGATACACATACCCCTCCAACATCCCCCATGTAATAGTTACATTGATAGATACACATACCCTCCAAACATTCCCTCCCTTTAATAGTAAACTTATAGATAACACATACCTTCCAACATTACCCCTTTAATAGTTACACACGTTATAGATACACATACCCTCCAACATTCCCCTTAATAGGTTAACTGTATAGACCACATGCCCTCCAACATTCCCCCTTTAATAGTTACCTCTTATAGATCAACATACCCTCGCAACATTCCCCTTATTAGTTACACCTATAGAGACACATACCCTCCAAACTTCCCCCTTTAATAGTGTACACTTATAGCATACACATACCTCCAAATTCCCCCTTAATAGGTTACACTTATAGATACACAGATCCCTCCAAATACTTATTAGTCCTTAACATACCCTCCAACACCCCGTTAATAGTCTAACACTTATATACACTACCTCCTGAACATTCCCCCTTAATGTTACACTTATAGATACACCATACCCTCAACATTCCCCCTTATTAGTTACACTATTAGATACAATACCCTCCAACATGTACCCCCTTTAAGAGTTACACTTATAGAAACATATACCTCCAAACATTCCACCCTTTAATATTTCCTACCATACTAATTCCCTTAGATAGTACACGAAGTACACTTACTCCAAGCATTCCCCCTTTAATAGTACACTTATAGATACACATACCCTCCAACATTCCCCCGTTATAGTTACAACCTTATAGAAATACACTAAACCCTCCAACATTCCCCTTTAATAGTTATCACTTATAGAAATCACATACCCTCCCAATTCCCCGATTAATAGTTACACTTATAGATACAGATACCCTCCAACATTCCCGCCTTTAATGTTACACTTATAGAATCCACTACCCTTCCAACTTCCCCCTGTATAGTTACACTTATAGAAACACATACCCTCCAACATTCCCCTTTTAATAGTTACACTTATAGATACACATACCCTCCAAACAATTCCCCCTTAATAGTTACATTTGATACACCATACCACCTCCAAAATTCGCCCCTTTAATATGTTACACTTATAGATACACATACCCTCAACATTCCCCCTAGTCTTATAGATACAGTCCCTCCACCTTACCTTGAATATCCACATAGTACCCTCCAGCATTCCAACAGTCCCCCTTTAAATAGTTACTACTTAGAGAACAGCATCCCTCCAACATCCCCCTTTAATAGTTACAATTATAGATACCACATGCCCCTCAGCATTCCCCCTATAACTAACTTATGATAAAATTCAAACATTCCCTTATAGGACACGAAATACCCATTACCAACAGACCATCCACCCTTTAAGTGTACACTTATAGATATGCACATACCCTCCACACATTCCCCCTTAATAGTTACCACACTTTAAGATACCATCCTCAACACTTCCCCCTTAATAGTTACACTTATAGAATACCACATACCTCCAACTTCCCCTTAATTAGTTACACTTAGTAGAGACACATCCCTCCAACATTCCCCTTGTAATAGTTACACTATAGTACAGAACCTCAACACATTCCCTTATAGTTTACCCTTATAGTTACAATACCCCTCAACATTCCCCCCTTAATAGTTTACCTTATAGACAACTGACCCCCACATCCCCCTATGCTCAGAACATCATTTACCCTCCAATCACTTAATAGTTACACTTGATAGATACCCAGCCCCCCAACATTCCCCCTTAATAGTTACGACGTATAGATAACAATACACCTCCAACATTCCCCCTTTAATGTTACACGTTAGATACACCATACCCTACCAACATTCCCCCCTTAAATAGTTTACACTGATAGATACAATAAACCCTCCACATTCCCCCCTCCTTCCTTCCCCTAAAGTAGTTACACTTATGATAACACTCGCCTCCACAGTACTCCCCATTTAATAGTTACCCTGATAAGATACACCATACCCCCAAAGTCATCCGCCCTTAAATTGGTTACACTTATAGATACACATCCCTCCACATTCCCTCCCTTTAAGTTACACTTATAGATCACCTACACTTCCACATACCCCTTTATTTAGTTACACCTATAGATTAACACCATCACTCCCTTAATTACACTTATAGATTACCATTCCCCATTCCCCCTTTAAGTTACCACTTATAGATACACATACCTCCAAAATTGCCCCCTTTAATTACTTCAGACTTACAATACCTCCAGTAACATTCCAGCTGTCAGTAGTAAATGAAAGATGAAAACCTGATCTCATCAAAGCTCTGTGCAATGCATTTTCACTATAAGTGTTCCCTAAGTAAAGGGAAAATGTTTGAAGGGCATTGTTAACTGATCTTATAGGGGAATGTTGTGTAATATTTAACTGCTTGGACTCCCGGCCTCTCATCTCTCTCCTCCCAGTCTATCTAAAACTCGTCAGGCTCGGCTCATCTCGCTCTCCTCCAAAAGAGAAACCCCCGCACCCTGATACTTCAGACCATAGGGTGACTTCCCATTAAACCCAGAATCCTATTCATCCCCTGCTTTTTAAAACCTTAACTCCTTCGCTCTACTGCCCTCCCTAACTTATCTTCTCTCTCTTGGTCCCTTATGTCCCAGCCGTTCCCTCCGTTCCTCTCGCAAGGAAATTCTTCTCCACAGACTCCACCCCCACTTAACCCTGCTTCCCCCCCCCAACACACACCCCGCCCCCCCCCCCCCAAAAAAAAAAAAAAACCCCCCCCCCGCCCCCCCCCTCCCCTTAAAACCATTCTCTCGTGGCTGCTCCCCTGGTTGGAACTCTCTCCCTCTCTGCTTCACGCTGGTGACATCCATTAAAGACAATTATACTCCCTTCCCCTCCACTCCTCTTCTTTGGTCAGTACCTTTTTTACCCAGGGTGAGGACGCGGAACCGACTAGGTCCCTCCACCCCTGTGTTCGGGTAACTTGTCGCACAGCGTTACTGAATTTTGTCTCTGTTAGCTCCGCCCCCTCCCCATCGGCGTCGAGGCCGATAGGAAGGCAGCTGCTCTGGCAACGAGCGTGCCTTCCTATGGGCCTTGTCGTCGCAAGGGAGAGGAAGGGGGGCGGAGCCTAACCAGAGCAGTGTTCAGTAAGGTGAGGGACCTAGCATTCTACATCATACATACATACCTAATACATACATACATAGTTGGCAAGATGTTGTTGAACACATACATTGAAAGGGGAAGATACTAATGAAGTATCTGCATCATGATATCCTATGTATTACATCTGGGCCCCAGTATATTATAAAGACATTTGGAAGGGATTTCTGCTTTTGGACTGGCAATTTGGGTCCACCAGTGAAAAACCTCAGAGGTTAAGAACCACTCCCCTATTTTGCGCACAAAAGCGAGGGTTTTCTAACACGAATCCTATTGGTCCATAGAATTTTTGTAAGTGATAGTTTGTTTGTACATGTCTGGAAACCATCATTGTTTACTGATTTGTGCAGTTCTAGTTGCCATGGTGAACAAAGGTGGCCGTACATGATGGGATGAGGTTACAGGTGCAACTTCCTGCTGGACCAGCCAGCTATGAGGTACTTTGAACTTCAATAGGGCTATTTCACGGAGAACTCTATTGGCTTCTCTTTCTTCCGTCTTAAAGTCCTTACCCTTAACCAAGGAAGACATAGCGAATTGTGGTTGCGGTTGAACGTCAAACCATCCCGCCGCACTGTACCTAGCCAATAACTGGCTCTTTAATTGCAGAATATTTAACGCCAGCAACAGCTGGAGGTTCTGAATGGGTAAAACCCCATCCGCTGTACACTTAGAGCCACTATTAGCTCTGCATTGCCTACAGTAAGTCCATAGGGAGCGAATAAACCGCTCACCGTACAAAGTCCTATAAGGTTCTTCGCTTCCCTCTGCCCATTCTCTATATCTTTCTCATAGTTGACTTTTGGCTGAGATACTCGCATGTTTCCTTATCATCTACCACTATAGGTGGCAGTGGTGGCTTGTTTACTTACTACACCGCTCAGTAACTTTCTGCTCATCAAACATTTAAAATTATTATTAATTTGCTTGAAGGCTAAATTCCTGAGCCCAAAATTATTATTAGTATTATCATTATTATTATTATTGTTTAGTATTACCATAATTTTTAATTAGTTTATTATCATCATTTATTTCATTATTGCCATTATTATTATTATTAATTATGACCATGAATCTTTATTATTAGTACCATTATTATTAGTGTTCTCATTATTATTATTGTTTTATTATTACCATAATTATTAATTATTTATTATTTATTTTATTATTAGCCATAAATAATTAAAATAATAATCATATATTATTAACCAATAGTATTTTTATTATTACCATATATTAGTATTATCAGTTATTAATTATTAGTACTATAATAATTATTATTTATTTATTATTATTTATTATTACCATTATTATTTATTATTTTACAACCATTCTATTCATTAGTATTATTATTATTATTTTAATAATTATCATTATTATTATTTTATACCATAATTATTATTTATATTACCATTTTTATTAGTATTATTAGCATTATCATGTATTATTAATTAATCATTATTATTATTATTCAACTAATATTATTTATTATTCTTCTTATTATTATTATTTATTATCATTATTATTACTATTATTATTACCATTATTATTATTATTCTTATTATGTTTAATTATCATTATTGTTATTACCTTATTGATACGTATTATCATTATTCTATTCTTTATCTTTATTATTTGTTCTTTTATATTTTTATTATTATCATTACTTTAGTAGCATTATTATTATTTATTTATTATTATTCTTATTTTATTATCATTATTATTTTAATAATAGGCATTTTATTATATTATTATTTTATTATGTTATTATATTATTATTTGATTTATTATTATATATTATTATTTTATATTACCCATTCTTATTATTATCCATTATTATTTTTAATAATAGCATTAGTATTATTTATATTCCCATTCTTATTATTTATTATCATTTTATTATTTTATTATAGCATTCTTATTAATTATCATTATTACTATTTATTCATTAACCTATTATTATTATTAGTATTATCATTATTATTGTTATTTTTTTTATTAATAGTTTACTATTATTAAGCTTATTATTTATTATTACTGTTATATTATATACTCTTATATTTCTTCTATATATTTCTTCTTATAAGATGAAAGAATACCTTTTCCCTTCCTTGTCTGTCTCCTGGGGACAGTGTCCCTTGTCGGATTCAGAGCCATTGCTCGGTACTCTGCTGGTGGCTGTGATGAATCATGTGCTGGGCCAGCAACAGCACAGAATGTTCAGCAGAGCCCGCTGGCTTAAGTGAAGGAGACGCAGACTCGCCCTATTAGCCTCCATCAACCCTAGCACACCCTTGGGGGTCAACCGAGTCTGTGAGGATTGGATCTGAGATGATTGTCACCAGGGCGAGAATCTGTGGAGACCTTCCTACAGGGGCTGGCACAGGAAGAGGGAAGTAACAACCCAGTGGGTACTTCACATGTCCGTTACATAGTAGCCACGGTTGAATAAACACACATTGCCATCTAGTTTAATCCATTTGTGAATTCAGTCCCGTTGCTCCACCTCCCCTGCAATTTTTAAACCAAGGATAAGGCAACCGTAGACTTCCTGATGTTTGAAAACTGCAACTCCCAAGCATTCCTTTACAATGAATGCTGGGAGGTTGTATTTTTCAAACATCTGAAGATCCGCTAGTTGCCTTTCCCTATTTTAAACAATATCTAGAAGGTACTTGGACGTGATTTTTCCCTTCCATTGATTACGTTTTCTTTAAATACTGTTTACGCCTCTTGTAATTAAGTCTAGCTAACCCCTAAGCTCTCCAGCTCCGCCCATTCTTGTTTCCCTGGTCCTCTGCCGTTGTTGGGCACCAGCGCCATTCAAGCCTTTGCCAATAAGGTGTGCCAACAGCAAAAAGCATGGAAAAAGTAGGAACCACCCCCAAATCACATCAGTGGCTGTAGGTAAGTGATTCTAGCCAGATAGTTTCTCTCTTTAGGGTGTTAATCAGTCCATATATATAATAGATCCCCCCCCCCCCCATTCTAACCGCTAAAGTCAACACCAACCGCTGTGCCCCCTTCATCTTTACTCTTCCCAATTGAAATTCTGTGTCACCGATTCCGTTTAATCTGAATTAAAATCGTGGAGTTCCGCTCTGTTGCCCATTTCTCCAACGCACATCCTTTCTTATTTGAATAAAGCTATATGTACTGTATATTCCCATGTGCCTTGGAGTCTATAGGGCTTGTGACGAAGGGGTGACTACCAGTGAAGGGCTTAATAAGGGAGCCTTAGAGTTCACCTGCAAGACAGTTGAAAAAACCTTGCCGCTTCACATACAATAGGCTGAATATCAGTCAGGCCAAATTATGTGTGTGTCCATATAATTATGTGTGGTCAGGGTTATATTATATAATTATGTGTGGTCAGGGTTATATTATATAATAATGTGTGGTCAGGGTTATATAATTAGATAATGTTGGTCCATGTTATATATATAGTATGTGTGGTCCAGGTTATATTAATATTAATTATATGTGGTCAGGGTTATTTATATAATAATGTGTGGTCAGGGTTTTATATTAATAATAACCTGTGGTCAGGGTTATATTTATTATGTGTGGTCATGGGTTATAATTATATATAATAATGTTTGGGTCCTGGGTTATATAATTATAATGCGTGGTCCAGGTTTATATTATTAATATGTGTGGTCAGGGTTTTATATTATAACTTATGTGTGGTCAGTGTTCAATATATAATTATGTGTGGTCCAGGTTATATTATATATAATGTGGTGGTCAGGGTTTATATTATAATTATGTGTGGTCAGGTTAATATTATATAATTATGTGTGGTCATGGTTATATTATATAATACAGTGTGGTCAGGAGGGTTATATTATATAATTTGTGTGGGTCGGGTTATATTTATAATATTGTGTGGTCAGGTTATATATCATATAATTATGTGGGGTCCGGGTTTGTATTATAGAATTCATGTGTGGTCAGTTTATATATATAAATTATGTTGTGGTCAGGGTTATCTTATATAATTAATGTGGGGTCATGGTTTTTATTATATAATAACGTGTGGGTCAGGGTTATATTAATAATAATAACTTGTGGTCAGGGTTATGTATAAATTATGTTGGTACAGGGTTATATTATATAATAACGTGTGTTCACGGTTATAATTATATAAATAACGCGTGGTCACGGTTATATTATATAATAACGTTTGGTTCACGGTTATATTTATAAAACGTGTGTACGGTTATATTATATAATAACTGTGTCAGGGTTATATTATATAATAAACGTGTGGTCACGGTTATAGTATATAATAACGTGTGGGTCACGGTGACATAACACCGCCCAGGTCTCATGGCAGCAGAGAGGAAAGAAAGTAGCAAGAGTTTCATTGCCTGGCTCTGCGTTAAACAACTTATATTCTCACACTCAGTGTCCTTGGACATTGAACATCCTCCCTGGTTAACAAAGGGGAAAATAATGTGAAATGAACAAATGTTGTTTTTTTATTAAGTGTTCTCAGGCATTGCTAGTGTCCCAGTCTGATGATATGTGTACAGAACTCCAATTCCACTTTCATTCATCAATGTTCGCTCCAAAATTCTCTTTTAATATTTACACTTATAGATACACATAACCTCCAACATTCCCCCTTTAATAGTTTTTATACTTTAGAACACATACCCTGCAACATTCCCCTTTAATAGTTTACACTATATATACACTACCCGCCAACATTCCCTTTAATAGTTATACTTATAAAAACACATACCCTGCAACATTCCCCTTTAATAGTTTACCCTTTAAATACACATACCTCCACATTCCCCTTTATAGTTACACTTAAGAATCCACATCCCCGCCAACATTCCCCTTTAATCGTTTACACTTATAGAACACATACCCTCCAACATTCCCCCTTTAATAGTTACACTTGCTAGAATACACATACCCTCCAACATTACCACCCCTTTAATAGTTACCCTTTATAGAGCCCCCTACCCTCCAACATTCCCCCTTTATAGTTACCCTATTAAACACATACCCTCCAACTTCCCATTTATAGTTACCTTATTATACACTACACCCTCCAACATTTCCCCCTTTATAGTTACACTTATAAGAACCCATACCCTCCACATTCCCCTTAATAGTTATACTTATAGAAACACATACCCTCCACATCCCCTTTTAATAGTTATCTTCATAGAAACACCTAACCCTCCAACATTCCCCCCTGTAATAGTTATACTTTATAGACAACAACACACCTTCCAACATTCCCCTTTAATAGTTATACTTATAGAAACACAATAAACCCTCCAACATTCCCCTTTAATAGTTACACTTATAGAAACACATACCCTCCAACATTCCCTTTAATAGTTATACTTCTAGAAACACCACCCTCCACTCCCCCTTTAATAGTACACTTATAGAAACACATACCCTTCCAGACATTCCCCTTATTAGTTATACTTATAGAACACATACCTTCCAACATCCCCTTTATAGTTAGCACTTACTAAGATACACATACCCTCCAACATTCCCCTTAATAGTTACAACTTATATAAACCATACCCTCCACATTCCCCCTTCATAGTTACACTTATGATACACATACCCTCCAACATTCCCCCTTTAATAGTTACACTGATAGATACAACATACCTTCCAAACATTCCCCCTTTAATAGTTACACTAGAATACACCCCATACCCGCCAACATTCCTCCCCCTTTAATATTTTACCTTATGAATCCATACCCTCCACTTTCCCCTTTCAGAGTACACTTATAGATACACATACCCTCCAACATTCCACCCCTTTAATAGGTACACTTATAGAAACATACACAACCCTCCCATTTCCCCTTTAATAGTTAAACTTATAGATACACATACCCTCCCACAGTCCCCCTTTAATATTACACTTATATAATACACATCCCCTCCAACATTCCCCCGTTTTAGTTACCCCTATAGTACAATACCCTCCACATTCCCCCTTTAACGTTTTAAACTTTTAGATACACATACCCTGCAACATTCCCCCTTTAATAGTTACAACTTTAGATACACATACCCTCCAACATTCCCCTTTAATAGTTTACACTTTAGATACAATACCCTCCAACATTTCCCCCTTTTAAATAGTTACACTTATAGATACACATACCCTGCAACATTCCCCTTTAATAGTTACACTTAAGTACACATACCCTCCAACATTCCCCCTTTAATAGTTCCTTATAAAACACATACACTCCAACAGTCCCCCTTTAATAGTTTACACTAAAGATACACATACCCTCCAACATTTCCCCTTTAATCGGTACACTTCATAGATACCATACCCTCCAACATTCCCCCTTTAATAGTTAACTTATAGATAACATACCCTCCCACATTCCCCTTTTAATAGTTACACTTTATAGATAACATACCCTCCACCCTTCCCCCTTTAATAGTTACACCTTAAGGATACACATGCCCTCCAACATTCCCCTTTAATAGTTACACTTATAGATACCATAACCCTCCAACATTCCCCATTAATAGTTTACCTTATAGATACACATACCTCCAACATATCCCCCTTTAATAGTTACCTGTATAGATTAAACATACCCTCCAACATTACCCCTTTATTAATTACACCTATAGTTACACATACCCTCCAACATTCCCTTCCCCCATTAATAGTTACACTTAGAGATCCACATGTCCTCCAACATTCCCCCTTTAATAGTTACCTATAGATACCCATACCCCTCCAACATTACCCTTATTAGTTACAAGCCTATAGATACCATACCCTCAACATTCCCCCTTTAATAGTTACACTTAATCGATACACATGCCCTCCAACATTCCCCCTTTAATAGTTACACTTATAGATACCCTACCCTCCAACATTAACCCCCTTTTATTAGTTTACCCTATAGATACACATACCCTCCAACATATTCCCCCCCTAATAGTTTACACTTAAGATACACATACCCTTCACCTTCCCCCCCCTTTAATAGTTACCTTATAGCTACACATACCCTCCAACATTCCCCTTTTATTTTACACTTATAGATACACATACCCTCCAACATTCCCCCTTTAATAGTTACACTTATAGACATTATACCCTCCAACTTCCCCCTTTAATGTTACACTTATAGATAACACATACCCTCCACAACATTCCCCCCCCTTTAATGTTACACTTAAAGAGATACACATACCCTTCCAATATTCCCCCTTTTATAGTTTTTACACTTATAGATACACATACCCTCCAACATCTTCCCCCTTTCATAGTTACACTATAGTATAAACACATACCCGCCAACATTCCCCTCTTTAATAGTTATACTTATAGAAACACATCCCCTCCAACATTCCCCCTTTATAGTTACCCTTATATGATACATATCCCTCCAACATTCCCCCTTTAAATAGTTACAACTTATAGAACACATACCCCTCCAACATCCTCCCCCGTTAATAGTTACACTTATAGAAACACATACCCTCCAACATTCCCCTTTAAATAGTTACAACTTATCGATACACATACCCTCCATCCAACATCCCCCCTTTTAATAGTTTACACTTATAGATACAACATACCCTCCAACTTCCCCTTTAATGTTACACTTATAGATACACTACCTCCAACATTCCCCCCCTTTAATAGTTACACTTATAGATACACCTACCCTCCAACATTCCCTCCCCCTTTAATAGTTACACTATAATAACACATACCCTCCAACATTCCCCCTTTAATAGTTACACGTATAGATAACCCATACCCTCCAACATTCCCCTTTAAATAGTTACCCGTATAGATACACATGGCCCTCCAACATTCCCCCTTTAATAGGTACACGTTATAATGATACACAATACCCTCCAAACATTCCCACCTTTGAAAATCGTTACATTATAATACCATCCCTCCAAACATTCCCCCTTTACTAGTTACACTTATAGATAAACACTACGCCTCCAACATTCCCCTAAATAGTTACCTTAATAGATACACATACCCTCCAACATTCCCCTTTATAGTTCACTTATAGAACACATCCCCTCCAACATTCCCCCCTTAATAGTACACTTATAGAACACATCCCCTCCAACATTCCCTCCCCCTTTAAATGTATACACTTATCGAGATACATATACCTCCAACATTCCCCCCTTTTATGTTCCACTTGATAGATACATATACCCTCCAACATTCCCCTTTAATAGTTACACTTATGAAACACATACCCTCCACATCCCCCCTTTAATAGTTTACACTTATAGAAAACATACCCTCCAACATTCCCTTCCCCCTTTAATCGTTACACTTTATAGATACAACTACCCTCCACATTCCCCCTTTAATAGTTACACTTATAGATCACCTAACCCTCCAACATTCCCCCTTTAATAGTTACACTTAAGATAACACATACCCTCCAACATTCCCTTCCCCCTTTAATATTTACACTTATAATTACACATACCCTCCACCATTCCCCCTTTAATAGTTGACACCTTAAGACACATACCCTCCACATTTCTCCCCCTTAAAGTTACACCTAAAGATACACATCCCTCCAACATCCCTCCCGTCCCCCTTTAATATTACACTAAGAACAAACATACCCTCACAACATTCCCTCCCCGCCTTTAATAGTTACACTCTATATACACATACCCTCCAACATTACCCCTTTTTAGTTACACCTATAGATACACATACCCTCCAACATCCCCCTTTAATTAGTTAACACTTCTGATACCATACCCTGCAACATCTTCCCCCTTTAATAGTCGTACACTTATAATACACATAACCTCAACCTTGCCCCCTTTATAGTTACTTTAGATACCACATACCCTCCCAACATTCCCCCTTAATATTTACACTTATATATACTATAACCGCCACATTCCCCCTTTAATAGTTACACTTTATAGATACACATACCCGCAACATATCCCCCTTTAATAGTTACCTTAAAGATACACATACCCTCCAACATTCCCCCTTTAATAGTTACCTTATAGATACACATACCTCCAACATTCCCCCCCTCACCCATTTCATAGTTACAACTTATAGAAACACATACCCTCCAACATTTCCCCCTTTAATAGTTATACTTATAGAAAACACAATACCCTCCAACATGCCCCCCTTTAAATAGTTACACTTATAGATACAATACCCTCCACAACCATTCCCCCTTTACTAGTTACACTTATAGCGAAACACATAACCCTCCAAACATCCCCCCTTATGTTACACTTAAGAAACACATACCCTCCCAACTTCCTCCCCCTTTAATAGTTACCTTCTAGATACCCTAACCCTCCACATTCCCCCTTTAATAGTTACACTTATAGATACACATACCTCCAACATTCCCCCCGTTAATAGTTACACTTATAATCCACATACCCTCCACATTCCCCCTTTTAATAGTTACACTTATAGATACACATACCCTCCACATTCCCACCCCCTTAAATAGTTTACCCTTAGAGATACACATACCCCCAACATTCCCTTCCCCCTTTAATATTACACTTATAGATACACATACCCTCCAACATTCCCCCTTAATAGTTACACTTATAGATACAACATGCCCTCCAACTTCCCCTTTAAATAGTTACACTTATAGATACCACATCCCTCCAACATTCCCCCCCCGTTAATAGTTACAACTTATAATACACATTCCCTCCAACATTCCCCCTTTAAGTAGTTCACTTATAGATCACATACCCTCCAACATTCCCTTCCCCCTTTAAATAGTTACCACTTATAGATACACATACCCTCCAACATTCCCCCTTTAAATATTACAGCCTTATAAGATACACATACCTCCACATTCCCCCTTTAATATTACACTTATAGATACAACACATACACCTCCAACATTCCCCCTTTAATAGTTACACTTATAGAACACATACCCTCCACATTCCCCCTTTAATAGTGTACACTTATGATAACACCTACCCTCCAACATTCCCTCCCCCTTAATAGTTTACATTATAGATACCATGCCCTCCAACATTCCCCCTTTATAGTTCCAAACACTTATAGATACACATCCCCTCCAACATTCTCCCCCTTTAATAGTTACACTTATATATACAAACATACCTCCAAACATTCCCCTTTAAATAGTTACAACACTTATAGATACACATAACCCTCCAACATTCCCCCTTTAATATTACCCTTTAGATACCACATCCCCTCCAACTTCCCCCTTTAATAGTTACACTTATAGATAACACATACCCGCCAACATTCCCCCTTATAATAGTTACACTTATAGATACAACTGCCCTCCAACATTCCCCCTTTAATATTAAGCTATATATATACCATACCCTCCACATTCCCCCTTTAATAGTTTACACTTATAGATCCCAATACCCTCCAACCTCCAACATTGCCCTTTAATTAATATATTTACACTTATAGATCACATACCTCTCCAACATTCCCCCTTTAATATTACACTTATAGATCACATACCCCCAACATTCCACTTTATAGTTACACGTATTAGATACACATACCGCCAACATTCCCCCTTTAATAGTTACACTTCTATAAACACAACCCTCCAACATTCCCTCCCCCTTTAATAGTTACACTTATAATACACATGCCCTCCAACATTCCCCCCTTTAATAGTTACACTTATAGATATACATATACACCTCCAAACAGTTCCCTCCCCCTTTAGAGTTTTACCTTTAGATACACTATCCCGCAACCAATTTCCCCCTTTAATAGTTCACTTCTGAAACACATAACCCTCCAACATCCCCCCTTAATAGTTACACTTATCTAAAACACATACCCTCCAACATTCCCCCCCCTTTAATAGTTACACTTATATATACACATTACCCTCCACATCCCCCTTTAATATTTAACAACTTATAGAACACATACCCTTCCCCTTCCTCCACATTCCACCTTTAATAGTTACAACAACACTTATAGATACACATATACGCCTCACAACATGTCCCCCCTCCCCCTTTCTTAATATTACAACTTATAGATAAGAATACACAAAGCACACAAATACCCTCCAAACATACATTTATTCCCCCCCTTCCCCCCTCCCTGCCCTCCCCCCCCTTTAAATAAAATCGTTACAACAACAACTTAACAACACTTATAGATGTACACATATACCCTCCTCCAACATTTCCCCTTACCCCCCTTTAAAAAATAGTTTACAACTATAAGATACACAGCCCCTCCCATCCAACATTTCCGTTCCCCCCCCTTCCCACCCTCCCTCCCCCACATCTCCCCCCTTTAAATAGTTACACTTATAGATACACATACCCTCCAACAATTCGCCCCTGTTAATAGTTTACCTGATAGATACACATACCCTCCCAACACATTCCCTCCCCCTCTAATAGTTACAGCTTTATAGATACACATACCCTCCAACATTCCCCCTTTAATAGTTACACGTATAGATACACAATACCCTCCAACAGTTCCCCCTTAATAGTTACTATAGATAACCACCCTCCAACTTCCCCCTTAATATACACTTATAGAAACACATAGCCCTGCACATTTCCCTTAATATGTACACTTATAGATACAACATTTAGCCCTCCAACATTCCCACTTAATGTTAATTATAGAATACACATACCCCCAACCATTCCCCTTTCCCTAATAGTTACCAACTTATAGATACACATACCCTCCAAACTATTCCCCCTTTAATAGTCCTTATAAACACTATCACAGTCCATTAGAATACACTATAAAAACTACCTCCAACATTCACCCTTTAATGTTACAACTTAGAGAAACATACCCTCCAACATTACCCCTTTAATAGTTACCATTATAGATACACAATACATCCCCCTTAAACACCTAAGAATACCCTCCAATCCCTTAATAGTTACACTTAATAGATACACATACCACTCCAACATTCCCCTCCTTAATTAGTTACACTTCTATGAAGATACACATACCCTCCAAAACATTCCCCCTTTAATAGTTTACATTATAGAATACACATAACCCCCAACATCCCTTCTTTAATATAAAAATAGTCCTCACACTTCCCTATTAGGTATACGATAGACTCCTCCTCCAAACATTCCCACCTTAATAGTTTACAATTATAGAATCACATACCTCCTCTCACATTAGCCCTTATAGTTACACTACCTAGAAACATACCCTCCACATTCCCCTTTAATAGTTAACTTATAGAATAACAAATACCCTCCAACATCCCCCTAATATTACACTTATAGAACAACACATACCTCCAAACATTCCCCTTTAATAGTTACTATAGAACACACATAGCCGTCCAACATTCCCCCTTTAATAGTTACACTTATAGACACATCCCCCAACATTAACCACCTTATTAGTTATACACCTATAGATAACACACACCTCCAACATCCCCCTTTAATATTACACTTATAGATACACAATCCCTCCAAACATCCCCCTTTACTAGGTTACACCTTAAGAGTACACAACCATTCCAAAACATTTCCCCCTTAATAGTTAACTTATAGGATACACATACCTCAACACTTCCCCCTTTAATAGTTACACTAAGATACACAACCCTCCAACATTCCCCTAAGTCCTTATAATAAACCCCATCCTAGTTACACCTTAGATAACATAATACCATCCCAACATTCCCCCTTTTATAGTTTAACCTATAGATACAACATACCTCCAACTTCCCACCTTAATAGTTACACTTATAGATACACCTCAACCCTCCAAAACAAATTACCTACCAACCCTTTATTAGGTTACACCTATAGATACAATACCCTCAGACATTCCCTTCCCTGTTAATAGTTACACTTTATAGATCACATACCGACAACATCCCACCTTAATAGTGACACCTTATAGCTACACATACCCTCCCATTCCCCTTTAATCGTTACACTTATAGATACACCATACGCCTCCAACATCCCCCTTTAAAATATACACTTATAGACACAAACGGCCCAACATTCCACCACTTATATAGTTACACGTAAGATACACATACCCTCCAACATTCCCCCTTTAATAGCTTACACTTATAGATACACATAACCTCCAACATTCCCTCCCTTTAATATTAACAGCCTTATAGATACAACTACCCTCCAAACCGTCCCAATTATAGTACCTAGTCAATTACCCATTCCCTAAGTTTACACTTACAGTATACATACCCTCCAACATCCCCCTTCCTTAATAGTTACACTATAGATACACATACCCTCAACATCCCTTTAATAGTTACACTTATAGATACACATGAACCTCACAACATTCCTCCCTTTAATATTACAATTATAGATACACATACCCCTCCAACATCACCCCATTTAATAGTTACACTTGATAGATACACATTACCCTCCAACATTCTCCCCCCTTTAATAGTTACAACCCTTATAGATACACATACCTTCCAACATTACCCCCTTTATAGTTACACCTTATAGAACACATACCCTCCAAATTCCCCCATTAATGTTTAACGTATATGATCCACATGCCCTCCAACCATTCCCCCTTTAAATAGTTTACCGTTATAGATCACATCCCTCCAACATTCCCTTATTAGTTACACCTATAGATACACATAACCCTCCAAACTTCCCCCTTTAATAGTAGTTACACTTATAGCATACACATGCCCGCAAACATTCCCCCTTAATAGTTACACTTATAGATACACAGATCCCTCCAAACTATTAACCATTCAATCCCTCCAAACCCCCGTTGAATTAGTCTAAACACTTAATCATACACATACCTTCAACATTCCCCCTTAATGTTACACTATAGATACAACCATACCCTCAACATTCCCCCTTATATAGTTACACTATAGATACAATACCCTCCAACATGTCCCCCTTTAATATTTACACTTATAGAAACAATACCCTCCAAAACATTCCCCCTTTAATATTTACACTACCATCTATTCCCTTAATAGTTACACGAGATACACTTACTCCGAAATTCCCCCTTTAATAGTACACTTATAGTACACATAACCCTCCACATTCCCCCGTTAATAGTTAACACATATAGATACACTAACCCTCCAACATTCCCCTTTATAGTTATACTTTAGAACACATCCCTCCAAATCATTTCCCCTTAATAGTTACACTTATAGATAACAGTACCCTCCACATTCCCGTTTAATGTTACACTAGTAGAAATCCCACATACCCTCCACACTTCCCCCTGTACATAGTTACACTTATCAGATAACATACCCTCCAACATTCCCCTATTTAATAGTTACACTTATAGATACACATACCCTCCAAACAATTCCCCCTTAATAGTTCATTTAGATACACATACCACCTCAAAATTCGCCCCTTTAATAAGTTACACTTATAGATACACATACCCTCCAAACATTCCCCCTTAGTTCCTTATAATAAGTACTCCAACTTATTGATAACACTTATGTACACATTCTCCACATTCCACAGTCCCCCGTTAATGTTAACTATAAGATACCACCCTCCAACATTCCCCCTTTAATAGTTACACTTATAGATACAGCATGCCCCTCGAGCATTCCCCCGTAATGGCAATATATAAATACATCACATCTTATAGTACACTAAGATACCCTTCCTAACATGACCACCACCCTTTAATAGTGTACACTTATAGAATATCACATACCCTCCACACATTCCCCCTGTAATAGTTACACACACTTATAGATACAACATTACCCTCACACCTTCCCCCTGTAATGTTCACTTATAGAATACCACATACCTCCACTTCCACCTTATAGTTGTTACAACTTAAGATACACATGCCTCCAACATTCCCCCTTACTAGTTACACTTATAGCTACAGATCCTCAACCACATTCACCCTTATAGTTTACACCTTATAGTTACAGATACCCCCAACATTCCCCCTTAATAGTTTTACACTTATAGAAAAATGACCCCAACATCCCCCCTATGTCATAATGACATCATTTCCCTCCTTTCACTTAATGTTACACTTGATAGATACCAGATCCCCTCAACAACATTCCCCCTTTAATAGTTACGACGTAGTAGATACAATAACCTCCAACATTCCCCCTTTAATATTACACGTATAGATAACCATACCCTCCAACATTCCCCCCCTTTAATAGTTTTACACTATAGATACAATAACCTCCAACATTCCCCCCCTCCCTTCTTCCTAAAGAGTTACACTTATAGATTACACATCCCTCCACAGTATCCCCTTTAATAGTTACCCTGAAAGATACACCATACCCCCAAAACCACCAGCCCTTAATGTTACACTTATAGATACACATCCCTCCAACATTCCCTCCCCTTTAAGCTGTTACACTTATAGATACACCATACACCTTCCAACACTACCCCTTTATTAGTTACACCTATAGATAACTACCATCAACACCCCCTTAATAGTTACACTAAATTCCATTCCTCACATTCACCCTTTAAGTGTTACACCTTATAGATACACATACCCTCCAAAATTGCCCCCTTTAATCTTAGACTTATCGAACATCATGGTAACAGAGCTGCAGGGGTAGATAATGAAAGTGAAAACCTGATCTCATCAAAGCTCTGTGCAATGCATTTTCACTATAAGTGTTCCCTAAGTAAAGGGAAAATGTTTGAAGGGCATTGTTAACTGATCTTATAGGGGAATGTTGTGTAATATTTAACTGCTTGGACTCCCGGCCTCTCATCTCTCTCCTCCCAGTCTATCTAAAACTCGTCAGGCTCGGCTCATCTCGCTCTCCTCCAAAAGAGAAACCCCCGCACCCTGATACTTCAGACCATAGGGTGACTTCCCATTAAACCCAGAATCCTATTCATCCCCTGCTTTTTAAAACCTTAACTCCTTCGCTCTACTGCCCTCCCTAACTTATCTTCTCTCTCTTGGTCCCTTATGTCCCAGCCGTTCCCTCCGTTCCTCTCGCAAGGAAATTCTTCTCCACAGACTCCACCCCCACTTAACCCTGCTTCCCCCCCCCAACACACACCCCGCCCCCCCCCCCCCAAAAAAAAAAAAAAACCCCCCCCCCGCCCCCCCCCTCCCCTTAAAACCATTCTCTCGTGGCTGCTCCCCTGGTTGGAACTCTCTCCCTCTCTGCTTCACGCTGGTGACATCCATTAAAGACAATTATACTCCCTTCCCCTCCACTCCTCTTCTTTGGTCAGTACCTTTTTTACCCAGGGTGAGGACGCGGAACCGACTAGGTCCCTCCACCCCTGTGTTCGGGTAACTTGTCGCACAGCGTTACTGAATTTTGTCTCTGTTAGCTCCGCCCCCTCCCCATCGGCGTCGAGGCCGATAGGAAGGCAGCTGCTCTGGCAACGAGCGTGCCTTCCTATGGGCCTTGTCGTCGCAAGGGAGAGGAAGGGGGGCGGAGCCTAACCAGAGCAGTGTTCAGTAAGGTGAGGGACCTAGCATTCTACATCATACATACATACCTAATACATACATACATAGTTGGCAAGATGTTGTTGAACACATACATTGAAAGGGGAAGATACTAATGAAGTATCTGCATCATGATATCCTATGTATTACATCTGGGCCCCAGTATATTATAAAGACATTTGGAAGGGATTTCTGCTTTTGGACTGGCAATTTGGGTCCACCAGTGAAAAACCTCAGAGGTTAAGAACCACTCCCCTATTTTGCGCACAAAAGCGAGGGTTTTCTAACACGAATCCTATTGGTCCATAGAATTTTTGTAAGTGATAGTTTGTTTGTACATGTCTGGAAACCATCATTGTTTACTGATTTGTGCAGTTCTAGTTGCCATGGTGAACAAAGGTGGCCGTACATGATGGGATGAGGTTACAGGTGCAACTTCCTGCTGGACCAGCCAGCTATGAGGTACTTTGAACTTCAATAGGGCTATTTCACGGAGAACTCTATTGGCTTCTCTTTCTTCCGTCTTAAAGTCCTTACCCTTAACCAAGGAAGACATAGCGAATTGTGGTTGCGGTTGAACGTCAAACCATCCCGCCGCACTGTACCTAGCCAATAACTGGCTCTTTAATTGCAGAATATTTAACGCCAGCAACAGCTGGAGGTTCTGAATGGGTAAAACCCCATCCGCTGTACACTTAGAGCCACTATTAGCTCTGCATTGCCTACAGTAAGTCCATAGGGAGCGAATAAACCGCTCACCGTACAAAGTCCTATAAGGTTCTTCGCTTCCCTCTGCCCATTCTCTATATCTTTCTCATAGTTGACTTTTGGCTGAGATACTCGCATGTTTCCTTATCATCTACCACTATAGGTGGCAGTGGTGGCTTGTTTACTTACTACACCGCTCAGTAACTTTCTGCTCATCAAACATTTAAAATTATTATTAATTTGCTTGAAGGCTAAATTCCTGAGCCCAAAATTATTATTAGTATTATCATTATTATTATTATTGTTTAGTATTACCATAATTTTTAATTAGTTTATTATCATCATTTATTTCATTATTGCCATTATTATTATTATTAATTATGACCATGAATCTTTATTATTAGTACCATTATTATTAGTGTTCTCATTATTATTATTGTTTTATTATTACCATAATTATTAATTATTTATTATTTATTTTATTATTAGCCATAAATAATTAAAATAATAATCATATATTATTAACCAATAGTATTTTTATTATTACCATATATTAGTATTATCAGTTATTAATTATTAGTACTATAATAATTATTATTTATTTATTATTATTTATTATTACCATTATTATTTATTATTTTACAACCATTCTATTCATTAGTATTATTATTATTATTTTAATAATTATCATTATTATTATTTTATACCATAATTATTATTTATATTACCATTTTTATTAGTATTATTAGCATTATCATGTATTATTAATTAATCATTATTATTATTATTCAACTAATATTATTTATTATTCTTCTTATTATTATTATTTATTATCATTATTATTACTATTATTATTACCATTATTATTATTATTCTTATTATGTTTAATTATCATTATTGTTATTACCTTATTGATACGTATTATCATTATTCTATTCTTTATCTTTATTATTTGTTCTTTTATATTTTTATTATTATCATTACTTTAGTAGCATTATTATTATTTATTTATTATTATTCTTATTTTATTATCATTATTATTTTAATAATAGGCATTTTATTATATTATTATTTTATTATGTTATTATATTATTATTTGATTTATTATTATATATTATTATTTTATATTACCCATTCTTATTATTATCCATTATTATTTTTAATAATAGCATTAGTATTATTTATATTCCCATTCTTATTATTTATTATCATTTTATTATTTTATTATAGCATTCTTATTAATTATCATTATTACTATTTATTCATTAACCTATTATTATTATTAGTATTATCATTATTATTGTTATTTTTTTTATTAATAGTTTACTATTATTAAGCTTATTATTTATTATTACTGTTATATTATATACTCTTATATTTCTTCTATATATTTCTTCTTATAAGATGAAAGAATACCTTTTCCCTTCCTTGTCTGTCTCCTGGGGACAGTGTCCCTTGTCGGATTCAGAGCCATTGCTCGGTACTCTGCTGGTGGCTGTGATGAATCATGTGCTGGGCCAGCAACAGCACAGAATGTTCAGCAGAGCCCGCTGGCTTAAGTGAAGGAGACGCAGACTCGCCCTATTAGCCTCCATCAACCCTAGCACACCCTTGGGGGTCAACCGAGTCTGTGAGGATTGGATCTGAGATGATTGTCACCAGGGCGAGAATCTGTGGAGACCTTCCTACAGGGGCTGGCACAGGAAGAGGGAAGTAACAACCCAGTGGGTACTTCACATGTCCGTTACATAGTAGCCACGGTTGAATAAACACACATTGCCATCTAGTTTAATCCATTTGTGAATTCAGTCCCGTTGCTCCACCTCCCCTGCAATTTTTAAACCAAGGATAAGGCAACCGTAGACTTCCTGATGTTTGAAAACTGCAACTCCCAAGCATTCCTTTACAATGAATGCTGGGAGGTTGTATTTTTCAAACATCTGAAGATCCGCTAGTTGCCTTTCCCTATTTTAAACAATATCTAGAAGGTACTTGGACGTGATTTTTCCCTTCCATTGATTACGTTTTCTTTAAATACTGTTTACGCCTCTTGTAATTAAGTCTAGCTAACCCCTAAGCTCTCCAGCTCCGCCCATTCTTGTTTCCCTGGTCCTCTGCCGTTGTTGGGCACCAGCGCCATTCAAGCCTTTGCCAATAAGGTGTGCCAACAGCAAAAAGCATGGAAAAAGTAGGAACCACCCCCAAATCACATCAGTGGCTGTAGGTAAGTGATTCTAGCCAGATAGTTTCTCTCTTTAGGGTGTTAATCAGTCCATATATATAATAGATCCCCCCCCCCCCCATTCTAACCGCTAAAGTCAACACCAACCGCTGTGCCCCCTTCATCTTTACTCTTCCCAATTGAAATTCTGTGTCACCGATTCCGTTTAATCTGAATTAAAATCGTGGAGTTCCGCTCTGTTGCCCATTTCTCCAACGCACATCCTTTCTTATTTGAATAAAGCTATATGTACTGTATATTCCCATGTGCCTTGGAGTCTATAGGGCTTGTGACGAAGGGGTGACTACCAGTGAAGGGCTTAATAAGGGAGCCTTAGAGTTCACCTGCAAGACAGTTGAAAAAACCTTGCCGCTTCACATACAATAGGCTGAATATCAGTCAGGCCAAATTATGTGTGTGTCCAGGGTTATATTATATAATAACGTGTGGTCAGGGTTATATTATATAATTATGTGTGGTCAGGGTTATATTATATAATAACGTGTGGTCACGGTTATATTATATAATAACGCGTGGTCACGGTTATATTATATAATAACGTGTGGTCACGGTTATATTATATAATAATATAGAATATAACCCTGGACCACAACGTTATTATATATTATAACCGTACCACACGTTATTATATACTATAACCGTGACCCACACGTTTATTATATAATATAACCCGTGACACACGGTTATTATATAATATAAACCGTACCACACGTTTTATAGAATATAACCGGCCACATATAAGAACCCGGAACCACGTTATTATATAATATAACCGCTGACCACGCGTTATTTATATAATTATAAACCCGTGAACAACACATATTATATAATATAACCCTCCTACCACATAATTATATCATACAACCCTGACCACAATATATTATATAATATAACCCTGACCACACGTATTATATAATAATAAACCAGCTGACCCACATTAATTATTATAATATAACCCTGACCACACACTAATTTATATATATAACTGACCACACAGATTCTATATAATATATCCACTGACCACCACATAATTATATGAATATAACCGACCCCAATTTAAACGACCCACACAATTATATAATATAACCCTCTGACCACACATTATTATATAATATAAACCCATGACCACACATAATATATAATTTAACCTGACCACACAATAATTCATAATACTAAACCCTGACCACACATTATATATTAATATACCTGGACCACCATATTATATTATTAACACCTGGACCACACATATAGTTATATATAAAACCCTGACCACACATAATAATATAACCTGGCACCACGCAGTTATTATATAATATAACCCAGTACCCAACACTTATTATATATATTACCCCTGACCACATAAATTAATAATATACCCTGACCACATCATATTATTAATATAGAACCCTGACCACACATTATTATATATAACCTGACCCATAAATAAATTAAACCGCTGGACCACACATTACTTATATTATATAACCTGGACCACACATTTCTAATTAATATAACCCTGGACCACACATTTTATATTATATAAACCCTGGACCCACACATTATATAATACATAAACTAATAAAACCCGACCACACCTGGTTATTATATATATAACCCTGGACCACACCTATTATTAATATAACCATACACACATATTAAATTGACACGGATATAAATTAACCCTGACCACACATTATTATATAATATAACCCTGACCACACTTTATAATATACTGCACACTTATTAAACCCTACCACACATTATTATATAATATAACCCTGACCACAACATAATTATAATATAACCCTGCCAACAGGTATTATCCTATAATTAACCCTGACCACACATTATTATTAATGATACCTGAAAAAATACAATACCCCTGACCAATTAATATTAATGACAATATTACATAATAAACCCTGACCCAATTATTTTATATATAACCCTGGACCACACCTAATTATATAATATAACCCTGACCACACATAATTATATAATATAAACCACTGACCACACCTAAGTTATATTAATATAACCATGACACATAAATTATTAATAATTAACCCTGACCACACATATTTTATTAATATAACCCTGACCACCATAATTATAAATAACCCTGACCACACATAATTATATAATAAACTCAACATAATAAATACCGACACATATTATAATAAGACCCTGACCCACACATTATTATAAATATAACCCTGACCCACATATTATATAATATAAAACCTGACCACACATTAGTCTATATTATATAACCCTGGACCACACATTATTATATATATAACCCCTGGACCACCATTATTATATAATATGAACCCTGACCACACATTATTATATTATATAAACCCTGGAACCACACATTATTATATAATATAACTCCTGCCCACACACATTACTAATACTACCGGAGGCTCGCATCATACGCAAAACAGGAGGGACGCGCAAACGCAGCCCTCGACTGCGGTTTTCTATTCCCCACTCACCAGGGGCACAGATGCAACAAATCCACTGCGTGGATGGAGATCTCTTTCAGCAACGGGTACATAAAGGATAGAATCTGGAAGGAAGGAGTGGATTGCGAGGGGCGTCTAGCATCCCGTTGGAGATGCATTCTCTGTTAAAAGGGGCCACAATAATTATAAGAAAACCTTAATACCCAGGAAACACCTGGTTCATCAACACAACCAAACTGTATTGTTTAGTTACATCTTCGATTGGGGTGTTTGGTGATTTTGGCCCATAATTTAATAGCGTTCTGTCCTGAACCATAATCACACATCAGAACCGTCCTCTATGTTTTGGTCAGTAAACAATAATGAATGGAAGCCGACTGATGTGGTTCGCTTTGGGTTTATACTTTTGCTGGTGTTGGTGCAGGTGTTTGTTCTTGTATCAGAATAAATTAGAAACGTCTACGGCACCACCAAATTAGAACTATCTATCAATTAAAACTCAGCAAAGACGCAGTATGGCAGCTCCAATAAATGTTAAAACATATTGAAACAAATCTGAACTGTAAACTAGGCAAGAAGAATGGATGCTTAACAAAACATAAGAATAGAAGTGGTTGATTACCGGCTGGATTCCTGTGTGTTCTCCATCCCTTGGACTCCTCCCCGCTGCATAGATGTGCTGTAAATTAATAAAAAAATGAAATTGTAATACACTAAATAAATAGTAACCTGACTTATACTCAGGGAACAAAGAGAAATATACACCGGATTATTTAACCCTTCCACACAATGGTAGTTATAATTTAGAGTGCTTCACTACACCCGTCTATTGTATGTATTTATTTGGAAGCATGGTCAAGCTTCCATGTCGGGCAATAGCACCCCCAACCCCCTTTAATGGGAGGTCCTAATGCACTTTAATTATAAAGCACTGGATAGCCTCTTCCATCAGTTTTAAAAAGCCCGATGGGCTGGGGGGGAAGCAGAAATGCCTGTTATAATGGATCCAGTTGTGTAAGAATGGAAAAGTTTCTAATGGGTTATTGAAGTAATAAAGGTTAGAAGTTAGGACCTTCCAGACTGGGGTTACCTTGAGCGTGGTTGGAGAGCTTTTTCATTCATAGTGATTCACCAGTAAGTGTCTGACTAAAACCCCTTTGTTTATAAAGATGCCAGTGTGTGCAGAGATAATATTTGTATGGGGCCTAGAATATGGTGCATTCGATTATCTTTTCTATGTTTATAATGTATGGCCAGTGTGCGATAATATGATATGTAATGGGGCCTGGAATGGTGCATTGATTATCTTTGTCATTTTATAATGTATGCCAGTGTGCAGATAATATTGATATTGTATGGGCCTAGGAATGTTGCATTGATATCTTTTCTATGTTTATAAGTATGCTAGGGTGCAGATAGATGCATATTGTATGGGTGCCCAAGAATGTGCTTGATTATCTTTTCTATGTTTATAAAGTATTGCCACGTGTGCAGATAATATAATATTTGTATGGGGGCCGGAATGTCATTGTTATTATCTTTTCGATGTTTATAATATGCCAGTGTGCAGATAAGTATGATATTGTATGGGCCTAGAATGTGGCATGTGATTATCGTTTTCTATGTTTCATCAAGATGCCAGTGTGTAGATTAATATGATATTGTATTGGGCCTAGGAAGTGAATTGATTACTTTTCATGTGATAAAGTATGCCAGTGTTCAAGTTAATATGAATTTTATGGGGCCGCAGGAAATGTGCATTGAGTATTTTTTCTAATGTGTTAAAAGTATGCCAGTGGTGCAGTATATAGATATTGTATGGGGGCCCCGGAATATCATTATTATCTTTCTATGTTTGATAAATTATGCCAGTGTGCAGTTAATATGAATTGTTAATGAGGGAGCCTAGGAATGGTGCATGATTATCTTTTCTATGTTTATAATGTATTGCCAGTGGGCAGATATATGATGGATTGATGGGGGCCTAGTGATGGCATTGATCTATCGTTTTCTATTTTTATAATTTCTTACAATCCATTGTGCAGATAATTGATATTGTTTGGGGCCTAGGAATGCTGGCATTGGCTTATCTTTTTATGTTATCATGTATGCCAGTGTGCAGATTAATATGATTTGTATGGGAGCATAGGATGTGATTGATATCTTTTCTATGTTTATTAAAGTATCCATGTGGCAGATTATGATTTTGTATGGGGCAGGAATGTGCATTGATTATCGTTTCTATGTTATTTAAAGATGCCAGTGTGCAGATAATAGATTATTGTATGGGGCCTAGGAATGGCATTGATTATCTTTTCGATGTTTTAAAGTATGCCAAGTTGTGCAAAAGGAATAATATGATATTGTATGGGGCCTAGGAAGGTCCTTGATTTATCTTTTGCTATGTTATAGTATGCCAGTGTGGTAGATATATGAATTGTATGGGGCCTAGAATGTGCATTGATTAGTCTGTTCTATGTTTTCAAGTAATGCCAGGTGTATGCAGTTAATATGATATGTATGGGGCCCAGGAATATGCATTATTATTTTTCTATGTTATATATCAAGTATGCCAGTGTGTGCAGTTTAAATGATTTGTATGGGCCCAGGAATATGCATTGATATTTTTTCTTTGTTTAATGTATGCCGTGTGTCAGTGTAATATATGAATTGTGCAGGGGCCAGGAATATGCATTTGATTATCTTTTCTAATGTTTATAAGTTGCCAGTGTGCAGTTAATGATATGTATGGGCTAGAAGTGCCTTGATATCTTTTCTATGTTTTTAATAAAGTATATGCCAGTGGTGCAGATTGATATTGTATGGGGCCACAGACAATGTGTTATTGATTATCTTTCTATGTTTATAATGTATGCACGTGTGCAGTAATATGATATTGTATGGGGCCTAGGAATGTGCATTGAGTATCATTTTTCTTCATGTTTATAATGATGACCAGTGTGCGATAATATATGATTTGTATGGGCCCAGGAATGTGTCTTGATTATATTTTTTCATATGTGTATAATGTATCCAGTGTGCAGATAATATGATATTATGGGGCCCAGGAATGGCATTGATTATTTTTCTATGTTTATAATGTATTGCCAGTGTGAGATAATAGGAATATTGTATGGGGCCCAGGAATGTGTATTGATTATCTGTTTCTATGTTTTAACTTGTAGCCAGTTGTGCAGTAATATGATATTGTAATGGGGACCAGGGAATGTCGCATTGATTATCTTTTCACACACACATCAGGGAATTTTCAATACAAAGTTCTTATCGTTTAAAATGGTGCTAATTTTACCCCAACCATCAATCTTTTTAACATTTTTGAAAGCTAACATCTGATTGGTTGGGGTAAAATTACGCATTCCATTTTAAACGATAAGAAACTTTATTGAATACCCGTGATAGTTTTGTGTATATACAGCACAAACTCATTTATGCAGCGAATTGCTTAGCGTTTAAAAATGCCTGTGGATAACTACAGCATCGAGATATACACAGGGATAAGGCATCTCTGTGTAATCTCCTTTGGGTGTTGTGCACTGTATAAAATGCTCAGTCCAGTTCAAACCAAGCTAATAAGAATCTACCTAATAATTCCCCCACATATCCCCCAATACACCCTCATCAGTGGGGTAACTAGGAATCAACTGGGCCCGCCATGCAAATCTATGTGGGGGGCCCTATCATACTTCATCCACATGGTTTTCTGGGAGGAGGCTATATCTTTGTGGTCATCGCTATAATCAACAAGTTTAGTGTATTAGTTCGGGGTTTCACACTTCCATAGCAACCGGATTTTCATGAGATTTCTTTATTAACGGTGTTCTCATTTCTTTTTAAACCTCTTGTCTTTGTTTTCTGTTTTTATGTCACAGGCTTTATTACCCTGCTCTAGCCACACATAGCTAAACATACAACATAATAAAGATGTTATATCCACTGTATCCACCGCTCAATTGCTAAACATACAAACACAAATAAAGATTATTCCACTGTATCCACCCATAGCTAAACATACACACACTAAGATTTATATCCACTGTAAGCTCATCACATAGCAACATACACACATAATAAAATTTTTATATCACACCGTATCCACACATAGCTTAACATGACACAAATAAAGATTTATATCACTGTATCCACACATAGCAAACATACACCAAAATTTATATCCACTGTATCCACACATAGCGAAACATGACACACAAAAGATTATATCCCGTATCCACACATAGCTTAACATACCCCATAATAAGATTTTATACCACGTATCCACACATAGCTAACATACACACAGAATAAAGATTTTATAATACATGTATCCCACACATGCTAACTACATCACACATAATAAGATTTTCATATCCACTGTTCACACCTAGCTAAACATACACAACATATAAGATTTTATATCCATGTATCCACACATACTAAACATACACGCATAATTCCCACTGTTGCGCACCAATGGGCACAACTTTACCTAGTATGTATATAATAGTATAGCAAAGGTTGTGGCCCTTGATGCCATTGGGGCAGATTGTACCATGTTGTGAAGGACATGGGATGCTTGGTAAAAGCGTGTGGGCACAATCGTAGGCCGCGAGTGGCCATTTAGCGGGAGTGGTTGCCTTGTAATATGACGTGGGCAGATTTTCCAATCAGATTCTGAGGACTCGGATTGTGAATTAGTAATGAAAGTCCCTGCGTATGCCACAGCTATTTCTCCGTATTTAGAAACATTCAGTTCCAGACTGCAAGTTTTACTAGGAACGGTTAACTAAAATCCAGTCACATTGCCGCATGTTCTAATTATAAGAAAGATCACATTACATGAATTTTCCCACATGTTCCCGTATTACGTCTATTTAATGGGCACGGGGAGACTGACCAGGACAAGGAAGGCACAAGGTATATTTCCCTGGAACAAAAACACAATGTTCCAGAAATTGGTTATTTCACCCATAGGGTGAGGGGTGATTCTTTCCCTAAATATCCCGGTTTATATTGCTCAAACTCCAAGGAGATGCAATACTTCATATCATAGAAGACCCACGGTACCCCAGGCCAAACACACATGTTCACAGGAACTCCAGCCCACCAACACCTGGACGTCACTAGTGTGCCAATAAATAAGAGTTCCAACTAGGTGTGAGGTGTATGTGTTTTCTATAGGTGTCCCTATTAAAGGGAATGTGGAGGGTAGTTATCTATAGTTTCCCTATTAAAGGAATGGTGTGAGGGTATGTTATATGGGTGTCCCTATTAACAGGGAATGTTGGGGGTATGTGTTATCTATAGGTGTCCCTATTAAAAGGGAATGTTTGGAGGTTTGTCTGTGTATCTATAGGTTTGTCCAATTAAAGGGAATGTTGGAGGTTGTGTTATCTATAGGTGTCCCTATTAAGGGAATGTTGGAGGGTTATGTGGTATCTATAGGTGTCCCTATTAAGGAATGTTGTGAGGGTTTATGTGTATCTAGACGGTGTCCTATTAAAGGCGAATGTGGGAGGTAATGTGTATCTATAGGATGGTCCCTATTGAAGAGGGTGAATGTTGGAGGGTATGTGTATCTATAGTGTAACTATTAAACGGGGGAATGTCTGAGGGTATGCTGTATCTATAAGTGTAGAACTATTAAGGGGGAAGAATGTTGGAGGGGTATGTGATCTATATAGTGTAACTATTAAAGGGTAATCGTTGGAGGGTAATGTGGTTTCTAGTAAGTTGTACCTAAAGGGTAATGTTGAGGGTAATGTTTCTATAAGGTAAACTCTTAAAGGGTAAGTTGGAGGTGTAGTTGTGTTCTATAGGTGTCCCGATACCAATTGAATGTGGGTTGGAGGGTTGTGGTGTGTTCCTATAGGTGTCCCTATGAAAAGGGAATGTGATGGTGGTTTCAGGGTCGCATTAAGGTTTGAGTAGTGTTATTAGGGGTTGTGCCCTATTAAAGGGAATGTTTGGGGAGTATGTGTATTAATGAGTTGTCACTATTAAAGGGGACATGGTTTGGAGGGTATGTGTATCTATAAGTGTAACATGTAAGGGGGAATGTTGGGGTGGGATGTGTATTAGTGAAATATTAAAGGTGTTTGATATGCTTATAAGTGTAACTATTAAGGGAAGTTGGAGGGTATGTGTTTCTTCATAGAGTGAACTATTAAACGGGGATGTTGGAGGGTATGTTTTCTATAGGTTGTTCCCTATTAAAGGGGGAATGTTGGAGGTATGTGTTTCTATAAGGTGTCCCATTAAAAGGGAATGTTGGATGGTAATGTCGTTTCTATAAGTGTAAACTATTAAAGGGGAATGTTGGAGGGTAATGGTGGTTCTATAAGTGTAACTATTAAAGGGAATGTTTGGAGGGTATTGTATCTATAAGTGTAACTATTAAAGGGGGAAGTTGGACGGTAATGGGTTCCTATAAGGATGTAACTATTAAATGGGCAATGTATTGGAGGGTATGTGTTTCTAAATTAATACGCTTAAAGGGGGAATTGGAGGGAGGTAATGGTGTTTCTATGAGGTGTCCCTATTAAAGGGGGAATGTGAGGGTATGTTGTTCTTCATAAGTTTAACTATAAAGGGAATGTTGGAGGTATGTGTTTCTATAGGTACTATTAAAGGGGGAATGTGGGGGTATGTGGTTCTATACGTGTAAATATTTAAAGGAGGGGGAAATGTGGAGGGTAATGTTTTCTATAAGTGCAACTATTAAAGGGGGAATGTTGGAGGGTATGTGTTTCTATAAGTGTAACTATAAAGGGGTAAGTTAGAGGGTAACGTGTTTCTATAAGTAACTATTTAAGGGGTAATGTGGAGGGTATGTGTTACTGATAAGGTAACTATGAAAGGGTAATGTTGGGGGTTGTGTATGGGGAGTATGTGTTTCCTTAAGTGTAACTATTAAAGGGTATTTGGGGGTATTTATAATAGTATTTACGGGTAATGTGGAGTATGTGTACTATAAGTTAACTATTAAGGGGAAATGTTGGAAGGGTATGTGGATCTATAAGTGTAACTATAAAGGGGGATGTTGGGAGGGTTGTGTATCTATAAGTGTAACATTAAAGGGGGGCAGTTGGAGGGTATTGTACTATAAGTGTAAATATTAAAGGGGGAATGTTTGGAGGGATGTGTATATTATAAGTGTAACTATTAAAGGGGGATGTTGGATGGTATTTGTGTTCTATAAGTGTAACTATTAAAGGGAATGTGTGGATGGTATGTCGTTTCTATAGTGTAACTATTAAAGGGGGAATGTTGGATGGTATGCTGTTCTATAACGTGTAACTATTAAAGGGGGAAGGTTGGAGGGTATGGGTTCTATTAAGTGTAACCTATTAAAGGGAATGTTGGAGGGTATGTGTATCTATAGTGTAACTATTAAGAAATTGGATATGTTCTATGGTAAACGATAAAGGGATTTGGGAGTATGTGTATCTATACAGTGTAACTATTAAAAGGGGTAAGGTTGGAGGGTATTTGTTTTTTCTATAGGTGTCCCCTATCAAAGGGGAATGATTGGATGGTGTATGTGTATCTCTAGGGTAACCTATTAAAGAGGGTAATGATGTGGTGTAGTGTATCCTATAGGTGTCCCTATTAAAGGGGTATGGTGGAGGTGTGTGTTTATGGTATACCTATTACAACCATTAACTGGTACAATCCATGTTTACTTCCCACACAGTCATAAAAACAGAAGTGCTTAAATACATTTTAGATGGGTAGGATTCCAATCACACTCGCCCTCAACCAATCAGATTTATTGACTATTACAGTTAGAAAACATTTTAAACAGCAGATTGGTTTGCTGCCAATTATATACGGAAAAAATCACTTTTAAACATTAAAAAAGTACTGGTGCAGGAAGGTAGGATTGTGATAATTATTATCGTTGTCGAGCGGCAGCATAGGACGTACAGTGTTTATCTACCAGGTTAGTGGTCCCTGGACTGTCCTTTATTAAAGATAGTGTTGAGCACCCAGGAAGGACTGGCGCTCCTCATAAAAATCCTCCTGCCCCACATACTTTTCACTTAAATACGGTTTTTGAAAAAACTTTATGCCACTATAGTTCACCTTTAAGACAAACCCCCAAAATATCTCTTTATCTATATATTATAACTCCAGAAGGCTATATTATAAGCAACCCATAACACTTCCCCAAACCAACTACATCCCCCAGCCATCCCTATGACTTACACTGCTAGGACAATTTCTCCGACTCCAGACTAAAGGTTCCTAGGATAGGCAGATACATGTAAAACCTTTAAATATCGTCCAACGCAGTGGAAATTTCCAAACGTTGGGACTTTCCAAGACTTGATCCCAACTGAAACCAAATCTTTGTTCTTCCTTTCACTTGAACATGTGATCCAAACAATCAGATAAAGGACATTCCTACTAGCAGAACCAGAACCATGACCGGCCTGGAAACACTGGCATCTTTGTGCGGCACTTACTTAAGTTATGGAAGGGGGAATAGAAACCTAAGGGACATAATACATTATAAAAATAAAACATTAATAAATATTAAAGGGAATGTTGGAGGGTATGTGTTTTCTATAGGTGTCCCTATTAAAAGGAATGTGGAGGACACCCTATAGAAACACAGCATTGTGGAAACCCTGTAAACCAGAAGAAGAAGAACTAAAACAGCCATCCCATTCATAGGCAAAGTATGGGGTATCCAATGCATTGTGGGTAATTCTGTAGGGGTTGCCATTAAATCGTCACGTTGAGTTTCCAGGTAGCTACACATCCTAATGGGCTCTATAATGATCCACTCACCATCCACACACAAAATTACGCTGGGTGAAGCTTCTACACCCCAATAGACATACAGGACCTACAGCAAACGGGAGAAATAACGCAGATCACACATGCAGTGCTATAGCAATTAAGAGTTTAATGTCAATTAGTAACCAAATATTTACAAAATTACAAAGTTTCACTTATGTACATTGATCATAGTTTCTCTTTTGTGCCTAAACCCGCGTTAAGATGGTTCCCCCATAAACACAAACGGTCAGCGAAAGCCAAGGAACATACTAATCCCTTAGAGTAACGCAGCGTTTCAGCGTTTTTGTGTGCGTGAACGCATGGTTTCCATAACGTACAACGGCAAAAACGGTGGACTAAGCCTGTTAGACCTGGGGCACTTCCATGGGGAATTAATAAACCAACAACCACCCCCATCCTATGAAATGGTTGCCCCTCATTTAGGGTTTAACTTAAAGTGGACCATTCACGGACCAAATGCGGATTGTACAATCATTTGTTCCTATCTTCCGGATAAGGCCTGAACATTGTAACTGTGTTATTTTTTCCGTCTTATTGGGAAATTTTTTTTTTTCCCAGGATTGGTCGTCTATGGCCCACATGTGTACATGACATAAAGTTGTCCACCACGCCCCCACTTTTGGTCTAGGCCTATGGGAAGACTATGTGAGAACATTGCTTTCTCATTGGCCAGTCTGGTTTAAGGGAGGAGTCTTTGTTTAGGAGGGTATAATTGCCTTTAAAGGAACAGTAGCAGAATGTAGTTTAATTTTATGGGGAACTTTTCACATTAAGCGCGGGACAAATCTAATACAAACTTCCATTACCGGTTTCTTCACACCGTATGAAGCGTTTCTTTACCATTAAGGGATCTCTCAATTTCAAACACATCTTTTAACAGTGCATGAAAACCATTACCACTAACCCATTTTATTTTATTAAGGCATATACAGCCACAGCAACATGCCAACCATTGCAATTTCCACGATGACGGGTTGGGTCCGTATCGGATTATCAGTACCTTTGATTGAGACCATCAGGCTGAAGGGGTTCTATAGAAACTCCAAAAACACAAAAGTCCATGGACGCACGTTGTGGAGTCAATATGTTATAGATAAAGTTGGTTAATTTCCCCAAGACGTGTGCTCCTGGACTTTTTATGTTTTGGAATATTGACTTTGAAGTGGTACATGGCTTTGTTTACATGGGACTGCAGCCGTAAGGACCGACAAATTAGGGACAGTGCGGTAATGTCTTTTGACTATATTTCTATGGAACGTTGTATTAGCGGAAAGGCAGCAAATGATAGCTCATTATACAGGAGCATTCCTAAACTTTATAACGCTAGCAAAGCCAAGAGGCCTCCCCAGCTTATAGCAAAACCACAGGATACAGTGTTATACCCTCTATATAAGTATCCCCCCCAAACGCATTTACCTGTCTAATTCTCACCTGTCGGCTGTCTCCTCACCTCCTCTGCCCAGTGATGATAAGAGTCTAAGTGCTTTGACGACATGGCCAAATTCCCTGAGTGGTTTTGGTAAGCCGAAACACCAGCAGTACGTAGAGTGGAGGGGGTCCAGTGCGGCAAAAAATTGCGGCCTTGAATCAGCCTTTACACACACACCTTCGGCAAAGTACATGGTAGAGGGGGGGGTCCTAATTTATTTATATATGCGATCAGTAATGTTTTAGGTAAATACACCCATACAATAATCAGCCCGACCAAGCCGACATTTCAGTGTTTGCGGTCAGGCCGAAGAATTATTGCCTATAGGCGCCTTCCGACTGATCGCCAACCGTTCTTCATATCCGAATCGGACGTGGTCAGAAACCATAGACAATCGGGCGCACTTTAGGAGTTTAGCTACGATACCCTTTAAATTGAAAGCAGAGCATCCTGGGTACACAACCGGTGACTCCAAAATGCTAGAATCTCGAAACCGGAAAACTTTTTCATTCTATTACCTATTTCCTAGATTAAAACATTCAACGATCAAATTAAAACCAACTTTGCCTCTGCCTTTCCCACCTGGCACCTTATGGGGGGATGCTGGGAAAGATTTGGGAATTCTAAATCAGGTTGATTTGGAGCCAATGGCAAAATCTCTGATGTAATAAGATGGAGGAAGTTAGTCCGCAGAACCCACAAGCCACGTTGGTCTGTAAAGTCCTATTTGTCCAGTGGAATGAACAGTCGCAGGTTGTTCTTGAAGCAGGTTCTAGAAGAGAGCGGGGCTTGGTTCCGAAGATGTGGTCGTAAGGCGAATCCGCACGAGGCCGTGAGCCATGCAAAATCCGCTCCTGCGAAGGTTGCCGCACATTATCTCCCTCTGTTTACGGATGTTATTGTTACGGCAGAATTCCATCAAGAGTTGATCTCACAGGTCCCTGGTTAGGTTCATGATGAGTGAGAGAAGATGTAATATATCCGGGGAAAAACAAAAAGTCCATGTCACACCCCGATACGTAAAACCAACCTGCTTGTTACTTACTCATACAACTTTGCTAATGGCTACCCCCTGCATGTGGTTGTTAAGCCTATACGTGCCATTAAGGGTCTACTTTGTATCAGGTCTCTATAAAAAGTGAAGCAATGTGTTCTAAATGAGCTTTGATACAAAACACCGTCTCATTAAAGGGCAAGTCCCACTCAAAAAAAACTTGGTTTCGAGCAGATTAACCACCAACTTTCGCCATATCAAAGTTTTCAAACGACGCTGCTGAACTTTTTCCTTACCTGACCCCCGGTTTCCTCGTGGTCTAGATGTCGTAGATTGCTCCGATTTCCTAGTTCATTTCGAGCAAGCAACAAGGAGGAGGACTTCCTGCACCGACGCGACACTTTACTCCTGGTCAATGGGGCATGATGTCACTTCGTCGCGCCTTAACTGAAACCCCGCAACGACAGTGAAGTGAGCGGCTGTTAGAACAGCAGTTCAGGAACATTCGTTTTGGGAAACTCTGGTATATCGCAAAACGTTGAATACAGTTGTATCAAAGTTTCGTTTTGAATGCGGACATGCCCTGTAAGTGGGAAAAGGACAAATTCTTATGTTTAATGTAAATGGAACAAGCCTGAATTTCCAATCCTCCACCCCTAGCAAATTCCATTGGACCCAGTTGATTTCTGTGTGGGCGCACACTAGTATTCTGGGAAAGAAAAGTGATATTAGGCCTCTGAGGGCCAAAGTGAATGGAATATATATAACTAAAGGAAGACCATGCGTCTTACCTGCAGTGCTTGATTGGTTAGACGCAGATTCGAGAGTTTTGGTATCTTACTGAAAGGAACGTATTCGCTCCACTTGTTTATGTCAATCTTCTGAGACACTCAGATTTCCACACCCCAAGATGTTGTCACAACGCAAAGTACATAGCCCTGTTGAGGTTTGCATGCACCGTTATAGACGCGAGGCCAATCGGAAAGGTGGATGCCACGTTAGAGCCGCTTCCAAGGCCATCCGCAGTAATCCCCAAACGAAACACTGTGGAAATCAGATGTATTATAGCGTGCAGGTGATCTTTAAAGGTGCAATTCACCCTCAAATAAAAATTATTTAAGGTATAGCAACATCCAAAACCAACAATAGCTAGAAGTCAGCAGATGGGGATACTAATTTTCCCTCCTCCCTCTGCCTCCCAAATGGTTTTTTACCCCTCTCACAGCTTTTTGAGCTTATTTGACTCACACATGCTCAGCGGGGAGCTAGGGGAATAATATTCAGTCTTGGCTTTGTAATGTCATCTGTTACATACTGACTGACAGTGTTAAATGGACGATCCAGGAAGCGAAATAGGGGTGTAAACAACATCAAGCACATTTAGTAGACTTAACATCTCTCAGATTCCAAACTATTTGCAGGTTTAGGGTGATTTACAGATATGCATTTTTCTTTTGGGGGGCGGGGACACTTGCCTTAATTTTAGGCGTTGGGGAAAATAATCTGACTCCTCGACTTACATTTCCTTCACCAAGCTCAGATGGGCCCTCTACACTGTTTGATGCTCGAGATTCAGATCGGCCGCTTGGCTTCCTTCCTTTGAATCGTGGTTTTTTACCCCCGATTAATGTACACGCGTACTATGCGCCGCCCTACAAGAAAACACATTTAAGATTAAGGGGGCATGCACTTAAGGAAAACTTCAAACATTTTAACAGCTTATTAAAGTTGGCAACTCTAATAATTACACTGCTCCCCTCTAAGTTCTTGCTGAGAATTACACCCATCGGGTGTAAACAGGTCAAGCGGGTTTTAATAGTTCCGGATCTTCCCACCATTGTATCCGTTTAATCATGGTCTCAGATGCTGACGCATTACAAATGGGAAACGACAACGGGTGGATTGTTCGTGTAAAACCACCATTATGGGCACATTATAACTGAGGACCATAAATCCTGAGAACAGTAAGATCTGTTTTCATTATTTCCTCTGAAGAGTCTGAAACAAACAGGACATTGGCAATTTAAAGGAGAACTAAACCGTTTTTTTCTTTTTACCAATGTGAAACTGCTTTTCCTCCAGACCCCTACACATGTACGATCTTCTCTAGTAAGTTACATTTAGTACATGTAAGTAATCAATCTATATCAAGCAAGCTTCCCATGTTGATTCCAGTACAAAAAACATCCCATTGAAGTCTTCAAAGCAGTGTTGTGAAGATTTGTGCGGCTATGTGGCCACCCCCCGACCCTCAGTATTCATTCCAGCTCTATCACATATTGGAAGAAGAGGTTTGTCCACAGACAATATGGAGTCTGCAGTTATTTTCCAGCTTGTATTTAGTGTGAGTGCAGGACAAAGCCTACCAGGAATAATTACTAAATAGTAGAGCTAATTTTACAATATAGCGTTTGTAAATGTACAGATATTCTATAAATTAGCTATGGTGTGTAGTGGTGTAATTGCTTGCTTTTAGACGAATAACATGAGGTTGAAGTTCCAATTCCCAGACTATTTTTAATGAAATGAAAAATGAATTTTTTTACATCCATGCTAGCTAGAGATTAGACAGGCAAGATTACTTTTTGTCTTTGTATAAATAGCCAAAGGCATGTGGAAATTGTCAGGGGCAAGAAGTTAAACATTTATACAAATAACCTACCACAGTAACATATTGGCTGTCAGCTTTCTAGTGGGCAAGGTCTTACCTCACTGTAAATGTACTGCACACGCGTAACTGGGCGAGACTACCACCAACTCTACCGCGGGCTGCTGTCACATGTGAACATGCACATGTCAATGTTGAACACAACAGAGTATAAACCCCAAAAACAATTTTACAATAAGTGATTGTCTATCCAAGGATACATTGTTAGAATTATATCTCGAATGAATGATGAGAAAAAAAAGGGGTTGCCAAGCAAAGTGACAGTCTCACTTTCAACTTACATTTCGTGTTGTATATTTAAAGGGGAAGTAGGACAGGATTTTATTTTTAACATGTTGTATGTCCCATATTAGTGTATCGAATAGGGCGAATAGTTGTATTGTCCACCATTGTAGTGTATTAAAGGGGAAGCTGGGTCCAAAAGTGACTTTAGGTAACATTGATGAATGCTCTCCGAGAATTTTCATGCAATTTATTTTCCTTGTTTATTTTGCATCGTTTGAAAGATCATTATCATTTTTGGTGTGATATGGCAGCAGCATCAACCAAGGTTCCCCTGCACCTTCCTGCTCTGAAATCAGTGCAGTCAATTCTGCCCGTGTTCCTCCTACCACTTTTGCAGACCCCCTCGGTCCCTCCACATTATTGGACCAGTGGTCTCCCATGCAGGCCCCCCTTGGCCCCATTACTCTTACACACCCATGGGGCCCCGCCCACTCCGGAGGTCATAAGCCCCTCCCACTCGCAGGTGCATAAACCCCGCCACGATCGCCGGTGTGTGTGTGGCACTAGACCCTCCCTTACCTACGTCGTCAGGGACTTCCACAGCAGAGAGGAGGAGGGGGACTTCCTGTTCCTCAACCCTCACACATGCTGAGGAGATCTGAGGCTGTGCTCGCCGGCGGATTGCTACGGTGGTCGGACAGGAGAAGCCTTATGAATGTTACATGTCCAGCCTCCCCCCAGTTAACTTCTGGTCAGTTCATTTCTGCTATATCCTTGGCTGTGTGAGCACGTAAGAGAGGTGGTTGATGGCTCATTTATAAAGCAGAGGACAACTGGCCTTTAATTTAAACTCAGCGTTTAGTTGGAGACCACAGTTCCTCTTTTAGATGTATCCTAATGTCAAACCGTTTTCAACCGTGGCTATAATAGTATACTTTTAAGGCTCAGGATATTACCACCACAGAGCAAAAAACTGACTGAGCCTAGCAAGGTTAACATAGAGATTCTCTGGAATGTGTGCCCCTTTTCCACACTGAGGACTTATTAATGCTAGTCAGTGGCCTGCTGTTACGTACTCAATACCAGCAATACAGCAGAGGCACTGCAGGGGTTATAAATAAAATACACATCAGTATGCATCAATGTTAACATTTAACAAAAGCGGCAGAGGCAAGAAGGTTAATAAACTAGTTAAAAAATTGAAACGAACAAACTAATCAGCAGAGCTACCATAAAAGGTTTTTCTGTAATTTAATATCCAACTGGATTAAAAGAAAACCAATATGGTGGCATTGGAAAGCACGAAAGAGTGCGCAGTCTTTTCACTGACTGTCCCCGTCTCTTCCTCGGACAGAATATGTGACACTAACTTACTTACTGACGTTACATTTCACGGCGCAGAAGAGGTTCTCGATTGAACCCCATAAGTTGGTGACAAGTTACTGATGGAGCCCTCGGCTCTCTCTTACTGAGCAAAGCCCTGCACCTTGACAGAAGGGGAGGGGCAAACCCTGGGGGGTTGTTTACCGACTGCTACCGGGAGAAGAAAGAAAGCAAACGTTTGTAATAACTTCAATAAACCAGACATGTGACGATTGCAAAACCGTTTTCTGTATAATAATTTTTTTTTTTTTTAAATGTAAGATTTCTTTTAAAAATGTGGTTTACCTGTAAAGCGTTTTTATAAATTTGCCAAATGGTTAATTTTGCCTCTCAACCATCACACGATACCTTTTTACTGGCAACTACAGTAGAAAAATTGTGCTAACATTTCAATTGAATAAGCCCCACTTAATCTTTTTCTATCTTTAAGCCTAGGTACAGACTTGAAGAGTGCAGCGGAATGTTCCATGTTGGTGCTTGATTGGGTATGGGATCCTTACGATGCCCGACCAATTTAAAGTTGTTTTGATTCCAACGTGTAAGTGGTGTTCACCCAATGTGTTGTCCTCAAGAAACCCGTTTATTGTATCTTTTTAATTCAAGTGCGTGCACATTTAATTGTAATGTCCCTAAAGGTTCCATAAGTTATGGAAAGAAATAGCACGAGAAAAATGAGCAATAGGACAGAGCTGCCTCATTACGATAATGGAGGGACAAGTTCTATACAGTACAGGAGGATGGAGACATAATATTAAAAGGGGAAGGCTTGGTAGGGTTGGCACCCTATTTAAAGGTGGAAGGTTGGGAGGGTCGGGCACCCATTTAAAAGGGGAAGGTTGGAGGGTGGGACACCCATTTAAAAACCGGGGGAGGTTGGAGGGTGGGAAACCCATTTTAAAAGGGGAGGTTGGAGGGTGTGGGCACCCTTTAAAGGAAAGGTGGAGGGTGGGCGCACCCCATTTTCAAGGGAAAGGTTGGAGGGGGGCACCCATTTAAAGGGAAAGGTGAGGGTGTGCACCCATTTAAAAGGAAAGGTTGGAGGGTGGCACCCATTTAAAAGGGGGTAGTTGGAGGTGGCACCCATTTAAAGGGAAGGTGAGGTGAATTTGGGAGGTGGGAGGGTGGGCAACTCATTTAAAGGGGGAGGTGAGGTGGACATAGGGGGAGGTGAGGTGGGTGCACTCATTTAAAGGGAGAGGTTGGAGGGTTGGGCACTCCATTTAAAGGGGAGGTTGGAGGGTGTGGCAATCCATTTAAGGGGGGTTGGAGGTGGGCATCAATTTAAAGGGGGAGGGTGGAGGGGGTGGGCACTCTCATTAAAGGGGGAGGTGGAGGGTGGGCACTCATTATAACGTGTGGTCACGGTTATATTATATAATAACGTGTGGTCACGGTGACATAACAAACCCAGGTCCTCATGGCAGCAGAGAGGAAGAGAAAGTACAAGAGTTTCATTGCCTGCTCTGCGTTAAAACAACTTATTCCACACTCAGTGTCTTGGAACATTGAACATCTCCCTGGTTAACAAAAGGGGAAAATAATGTGAAAATGAACAAATGTGTTTTTATTAAAGTGTCTCAGGCAGTGCTAATGTGTCCCAGTCTGAATGATATGTGTACAGAACTCCAAATTCCAACTTTTCATTCATCATGTTCGCTCCAAAATTCTCTTTTAATAGTTACACTTATAGATACACATACCCTCCAACATTCCCCTTTAATAGTTATACTTATAGAAACACATACCCTGCAACATTCCCCTTTAATAGTTACACTTATAGATACACATACCCTCCAACATTCCCCACACATACCCTCCAACATTCCCCCTTTAATAGTTACACTTATAGATACACATACCCTCCAACATTCCCCCTTTAATAGTTAGACTTATAGAAACATCATGGTACAGAGCTGCAGGGGGAGGATAATGAAGTGAACCTGATCTCATCACAGCTCTGTGCAATGCATTTCACTATAGTGTCCCTAAGTAAAGGGAAATGTTTGAGGGCAGGTAACTGTTTATAGGGGAATGTTGTGTAATATTCTACTGCTTGGACTCCCGGCCTCTCATCTCTCTCCTCTCCAGTCTATCTTAAACTCGGCAGCTCGGATCATCTCGCTCTCCTCCAAAAGAGAACCCGCAACCCTGATACTTCAGACCATAGGGTGACTTCCCATTAAACCCAGAATCCTATTCAATACCCTGCTTTTAACCTTTAAATCCCTTCGCTCTACTGCACCTCCCTACTTATCTTCTCTCTTGGTCCCTTATGTCCCAGGCCGTGCCCTCCGTTCCTCGCAAGGAAATCTTCTCCACAGACCCCCAACTAACACTGCTTCCTCCGCCTTAAACCATTCTCTCTTGCTGCTCCCTGTTTGGAACTCTCTCCCTCTCTCGCTTCACCTGGTGACATCCATTAAAGGACAATTATACTCACCTTCCCTCCACTCCTCTTCTTTGGTCAGTACCTTTTACCCAGGGTGAGGACCGGAACCGATAGGTCCTCACCCCTGGGTTCGGGTAACTTGTAGCACAGCGTTACTGAAATGTTGCTCTGTTAGGCTCCGCCCCCTCCTCCCATCGGCGTCGAGGCCAATAGGAAGGCAAGCTCTGCAACGAGCGTGCCTTCCTATTGGCCTTGTCGCGCAAGGAGAGGAGGGGGCGGAGCCTACCAGAGCAGTGTTTCAGTAAGGGGTGAGGACCTAGCAGTTCATACATACATACATACATACATACATACATACATACATAGTTGCAAAGATGTTGTTGAACACATACATTGAAAGGGAAGATACTAGATGAAGTATCTGACACATGATATCCTATGTATTACATCTGGGCCCCAGTAGTATTATAAAGAACATTGGAAGGGATTTTCTGCTTTTGGCTGCAATTTTGTCCACCAGTAAAAACCTCAGAGGTTAAAGAAGCCACGCCCCTATGTTGCGCACACAGCGAGGGTTTCTACGAATCCTATTGGTCCATAGAGATTTATTGAAGTGATAGTTTGTTGTACATGTCTGGAAACCATCATTGTTCTGATTTGTGATTTCTAGTTGCCATGGTGAACAAAGTGGCCGTACAGATGGTGGATGAGTTACAGGTGCAACTTCCTGTCCTGGACCAGCCAGCGGATGAGGTACGTTGAACTTCAATAGGGCTATTCACGGAGAGACGCTATTGGCTTCTTCCGTCTTAAAGTCACATTAACCCATGAACCAAGGAAGACATAGCTAATGGTGGTTGCGGTGGAACGTCAAACCATCCGCCAGCAATGTACCTAGCCAATAACTGCTCTTTAATGCAGAATATTTAACGCCAGCAGACAGCTGGAAGGTTCGGAATGGGTAAACCCCATTCGCTGTACACTGAGAGCCACTATTGGCTCATTGCATTGCCTACAGGAGGCCATAGGGAGCGATACCGGCTCACCGTACAAAGTCCTATAAGGGTCTTCCTTCCCTCTGCCCAGTCTCTATATCTTCCATAGTTGACTTTTGGCTGGAGAGACTCGCATGTTTTCCTTATCATCTACCACTAGGTGGCAGTGGTGGCTTGTTTACCGCTCAGTAACTTTGCGCTCATCGAAACATTTAAATTATTATTAATTTGGCTTGAAGAGCTAAATTCCTGAGCCAAATTATTATTAGTATTATCATTATTATTATTATTGTTTATTATTACCATAATTTTTATTATTTATTATCATTTATTATCATTATTGCCATTATTATTATTATTATTATTACCATTAATCTTTATTATTATTACCATTATTATTAGTGTTATCATTATTATTATTGTTTATTATTACCATAATTATTATTATTTATTATTTATTATTATTATTACCATAAATAATAATAATAATAATATTATTATTACCATTATTATTTATTATTATTACCATTATTATTAGTATTATCATTATTACTTATTATTACTATAATAATTATTATTTATTTATTATTATTTATTATTACCATTATTATTTATTATTTTTACCATTATTATTATTAGTATTATTATTATTATTAATAATTATCATTATTATTATTTATTACCATAATTATTATTTATTATTACCATTATTATTATTATTATTAGCATTATCATTATTATTAATTATCATTATTATTATTAATTACCATAAATATTATTTATTATTATTCTTATTATTATTATTTATTATCATTATTATTACTATTATTATTACCATTATTATTATTATTATTATTATTGTTATTATCATTATTGTTATTATCATTATTATACTTATTATCATTATTCTATTTCTTTATTATTTGTTATTATTATTATTTATTATTATTATCATTACTTTATTAGTAGCATTATTATTATTATTATTATTATTATTATTTATTATTATCATTATTATTTTAATAATAGCATTATTATTATTATTATTATTTTTATTATTATTATTATTATTATTTATTATTACCATTATTATTATTATCATTATTATTTTAATAATAGCATTATTATTATTTATTATTACCATTATTATTATTAGTATTATCATTATTATTATTTTTTATTAATAGCATTCTTATTATTATCATTATTACTATTTATTATTACCATTATTATTATTAGTATTATCATTATTATTGTTATTTTTTATTAATAGTATTATTATTATTAACATTATTATTTATTATTACTGTTATTATTATACCTATTATATTTCTTCTATATATTCTTCTGTATTAAGATGAAGAATACACTTTGCCCTTTCTTGTCTGTCCCTGGGCAGGTCCTTTCGGATTTCAGAGACCAATTGCTCGGTACTGCTGGTGCTGTGATGAATCAGGTGCTGGGCACAGCACAGAATGTTGCCAGCAGAGCCCGCGGGCTAGTGAAGGATACTGCAGACTCGGCCCTATTAGCCGTCATCACCCTAAGCACCCTGGGGGTCACCGAGTCTGTGAGATTGGGAGCTGAGATGATTGTCAGCCAGGCGGAGAATCTGGTGGAGACCTTCCTACAGGGGCTGGCACAGGAAGAAGGGAAAGGTAAGACACCCAGTGGGTAATTCACATGTCCGTTACATAGTAGCCACGGTTGAATAAACACACATTGCCATCTAGTTTAATCCATTGGGTGAATTAAGTCCCGTTGCCTCCCCTGCAATTTTTAAACCAAGGATAGGCAACCAGTAGATCTCCTGATGTTTGAAAACTGCAACTCCCAGCATTCCTTTACAAGGAATGCTGGGAGTTGTAGTTTTCAAACATCTGGAGATCCGCTAGTTGCCTTTCCCTATTTTAAACAATATCTAAGGTACTTGGACTTGATTTCCCTTTCCCATTGTTACTTTTTCTTAAATACTGTTTACCCTCTTGTATATTAAAGTCTAAGCTCCGCCCATTCTTGTTTCCCATGGTCCTCTGCTGTTGTTGGCACCAGCGCCATTCAAGCCTTTGCCAATAAAGGTGTGGCCAGCAGCAAAGAAGCATGGGAAAAAGTAGGAAACCCCAAATCACATCAGTGCTGTAGGTAAGTGATCTAGCCAGATAGTTCTCTCTTTAGGGTTTAATCAAGTCCAATATATATATGATCCCCCCCCCCCCCCATTCTACCGCTCAGTCACGACACCGCTGTGCCCCCTTTCTCGTTACTTCCCAATTGAAATGTCTGTGTCACCGAGTCGTTTAATCTGATTTGTGGAGTGTCAGCTCTGTTGCCCATTTCTCAACCATTCCCTTTCTTATTTGAATAGAAAGCTATATGTACTGTATATTCCCATGCTGCCCTTTGAGTCTATAGGGCTTGTGACGAAGGGTGAACTACACAGTAGGGCTTAATAAGTGGAGCCTTTAGTAGTTCACCTGCAGACATGTTGAAAAAACATGGCCGCTCACTACAATAGGCTGAAGATCAGTCAGGCCAAATTATGTGTGTGTACCACTTTAATTCTGAATATCGGACTGGCACAAGGTATATCGATAAAACTATGGCCGTGTGTAACAGGCCTTAAGGTTCGTACACACCTGCGATGGGCACTTAATTGGGCGAAATGGCCGCTCGTTCGGAGATCCGCCGAGATCGGGCAACAATCCCTGAACCAATGGCCGTTCGGGACGATAAAGTGCCCATACATGGGCCGATTTTCGCCCAAAACGCCCGTTCGTACACATCATGCGTTGGCGGGTTCGCACCCGCGATCGTACGTGTGTACGAACCTTTAGAGAGGGATGAACCAGAACACAAGGTGGGTTAGTGGATTAAAGGACAAGTTGTGTAGATTATTTTATCATCTCGTACCACTGTTGTTGGGAAATCCCGTAACCTAACACAGAGGTCATCGGGACGAAGGATCATTTACAAACAGATTAATCAGAAGTGGCCCCAGTACAGAACCCTGAGGGGCCCCACATAGATGAAGCTCCATTGACCACCACTCTCTGTTTGCGATCTAATAACCAGTTCTCTATCCATGAACAAATGTTTGAGACTTCTATAATCCTTCTTATAAGGTTAAAGGTTAAAGAGACATTTAAAATACCCTCTGCCCAGTGCTTGGCGGTAAATTGGATAAACCAATAAGCCGAGAATCAATTAGCCAGAGTTACCACGGACACCTGTGCCTGGAAATGAGATATTAGAATGTCTGTGGGCTAGCGATTGGCGGAACATTAGTTCGAGCTCCCGGCACTGACTGTTCTCTCTCTGTCCTTTTATTGCCTTTAAATCCTTATGTTACAACAGATTGAGACGTGTCCCGAAAATGAAATCTAATCAGCACTGAGAAATTGACATTGTGTCTCCACGTGGACTCTAGACGGAATCTCCATCTGATTATAATGTGCCCCATGTCATAATAAATTATTAGACCTTTCCTTGGGCACTTAAAGGGCGAGTCTACCCCTCAAATGAAAACCCCAAAACTGTAATAGAAAACTGAAAGATGTAAGACTAACCTGAAAGGATGTTCAATGTTCTGTTAACTCTCTTTCTGCTTCCTGGTTAGCAGCTGTAAATAACTCTGTGTTAACTGAATCTCGACTGGAAAAAGATTTGGGGGTTCTGGTAGATAACAGACTTGTATAAAGAGGGGAATAGATTCAAGGGAGAAAAATATTATTCTCCCTCTTTACAAGGCACTGGTAAGGCCTCATTTGGAATATGCGGTGCAGTTTTGGAATCCCATATACAAAAGGGACATCTTGGAAATTGAGGCAGTTCAGAGAAGGGCAACTAAATTAATAAGGGGAATGGAGGGGCTTGAATATACAGGCTGATTAGACAAGTTAGGGCTGTTTACATTGGAGAAGCAACGTTTGCGTGGGGATATGATCAATTTACCGGTATACAAATATATTAATGGGCCATACAATAAACTCTCTGGTGCATTGTTTACTAATCGATCATAATATTGAGAATTACTGGTATTATTACATATACTGTAGTTCTGGTTGGTACAGGGATACTATATAATATTGAGAATTACTGGTATTATTACATATACTGTAGTTCTGTTTGGTACAGGGATACTATATAATATTGATAATTACTGGTATTAATACATATACTGTAGTTCTGGTTGGTACAGGGATACTATATAATATTGAGAATTACTGGTATTGATACATATACTGTAGTTCCGGTTGGTACAGGGATACTATATAATATTGAGAATTACTGGTATTATTACATATACTGTAGTTCTGGTTGGTACAGGGATACTATATAATATTGAGAATTACTGGTATTGATACATATACTGTAATTCTGGTTGATCCAGGGATAATTTTTTTGACCATTTGGAGTCAGGAAGGAATTTTCTTGCCTTCCTCTGGATTAAATTTTAGGTAGGTTTAAAAAGGAGGGTGTAAAGGTTGGACTAGATGTATGTATGTCTTTATATATAATCTCCAATACTATGTTAATATGTAACTGTTAGACGGACATTATGAGTAGGGTATGAAGGTTGGACTAGATGGACATATGTCTTTATACAACCTATAATACTATGTTACTATGTAACTTATACAGACATTATGGGTAGGGTATAAAGGTTGGACTAGATGGACGTATGTCTTTATACAACCTCCAATACTGGACTAGATGGACGTATGTCTTTATACAACCTCCAATACTATGTTACTATGTAACTGTTATACAGACATTATGGGTAGGGTATAAAGGTTGGACTAGATGGACGTTATTCTTTATACAACCTCCATACTATGTTACTATGAACTGTTATACAGACATTATGGGTAGGGTATAAAGGTTGGACTAGATGGCCGTATGTCTTTATACAACCTCCAATACTATGTTTATATGTAACTGTTATACGACATTATGGGTGGGTATAAAGGTTGGACTAGATGGACGTATGTCTTTATACAACCTCCATACTATGTTACTATGTAACTGTTATACAGACATTATGGGTAGGTATAAAGGTTGGACTAGATGGACGTATGTCTTTATACAACCTCCAATACTATGTTACTATGTAACTGTTATACAGACATTATGGGTAGGGTATAAAGGTTGGACTAGAGGGACGTATGTCTTTATACAACCTCCAATACTATGTTACTATGTAACTGTTATACAGACATTATGGGTAGGGTATAAAGGTTGGACTAGATGGACGTATGTCTTTTACACCCCTCCAATACTATGTTACATGTAACTGTTATACAGACATTATGGTAGGGTATAAAGGTTGGACTAGATGGACGTATGTCTTTATACAACCTCCAATACTTGTTACTATGTAACTGTTATACAGACATTAGGGTAGGGTATAAAGGTTGGACTAGTGGACGTATGTCTTTATACAACCTCCAATACTTGTTACTATGTAACTGTTTAACAGACATTATGGGTAGGGTATAAAGGTTGGACTGATGGACGATGTCTTTATACACCCTCCAATACTATGTTACTATGTAACTGTTATACAGACATTAGGGTAGGGTATAAAGGTTGGACTAGATGGCGTATGTCTTTATACAACCTCCAATACTATGTTACTATGTAACTGTTATACAGACATTATGGGTAGGGTATAAAGGTGGACTAGATGAACGTTGTCTTTATACAACCTCCAATACTATGTACTATTGTAACTGTTATACAGACATTATGGGTAGGGTATAAAGGTTGGACTAGAGGACGTATGTCTTTATACACCCTCCAATACTATGTTACTATGTACTGTTATACAGACATTATGGGTAGGGTAAAAAGGTTGGACTAATGGACGTATGTCTTTATACACTCCAATACTATGTTACTATGTAACTGTTATAAGACATTATGGGTAGGTGTAAAAGGTTGGACTAGATGGACGTATGTCTTTATCAACCTCCAATACTATGTTACTATGTAACTGTTATACAGACATTATGGGTAGGGTTAAAGGTTGGACAGATGGACGTATGTCTTTATACAACCTCCAATCTATGTTACTATGTAACTGTTATACAGACATTATGGGTAGGGTATAAAGGTTGGACTAGATGACGTATGTCTTTATACAACCTCCAATACTATGTTACTATGTAACTGTTATACAGACATTATGGGTAGGGTATAAAGGTTGGACTAGATGGACGTATGTCTTTATACAACCTCCAATACTATGTTACTATTGTAACTGTTATACGACATTTGGTAGGGTATAAGGTTGGACTAGATGGACGTATGTCTTTTATCAACCTCCAATACTATGTTACTATGTACCTGTTATACAGACATTATGGGTAGGGTATAAAGGTTGGACTAGATGGACGTATGTCTTTATACAACCTCCAATACTATGTTACTATGTAACTGTTAACGACATTATGGGTAGGGTATAAAGGTTGGACTAGATGGACGTATGTCTTTATACAACCTCCAATACTATGTTACTATGTAACTGTTATACGACATTATGGGTAGGGTATAAAGGTTGGACTAGATGGACGTATGTCTTTACAACCTCCAATACTATGTTACTATGTACGTTATACAGACATTATGGGTAGGGTATAAAGGTTGGACTAGAGGACGTATGTCTTTATACAACCTCCAATACTATGTATATGTAACTGTTATCAGACATTATGGGTAGGGTATAAAGGTTGGACTAGATGGACGTATGTCTTATATCACCCTCCAATACTATGTTACTATGTAACTGTTATACAGACATTATGGGTAGGGTATAAAGGTTGGACTAGATGGACGTATGTCTTTATACAACCTCCAATACTATGTTACTATGTAACTGTTATACAGACATTATGGGTAGGGTCGAAGGAGGATTATTTTTAACTGCCGCCTTTTAAGTGCTCTGCAGGGGCGCGCCCTGAGCAAATGTTTCAGTTTGCTTCATGGTGAGGCACCCCTGCTAATGGCTTGAGAAAGGTCTTAGTATATAGACCGAAATGTCTCACTCTGTGAATAAAATCACTTAAGATGGCCCAGTGCTCCTTATTTTGTGTGTGTGTGTGTGTGTGTGTATGTGTATTTTATATATATATTGCACCCACCTACTGTTTTTATATATATATATATATATATATATATATACATACACGGTACATACACAGTTCATTATAAATACTTTTATTTAACATTAACATCTCACCTAAACCAAAATATATTCCAATGGTCTCTAGGGAAGCAAATGCAAGTAAACCAATCCCAGCTGAAACTGTCCAGTCTGGAAGACAAAGAAAATCAGTTACTATACATTCCAGGAGCTTGGTGTATTATGTGAACTCTCCATTATAGTCCAACCCACTGTTAGAATAAACAAGACTCTCCCTTGGTGTAATTAGACCAATCGATAACATAATGTCAACAGCACAAAGGCGATAGCTAGAAAATCTATTACAAAGATCTGGGCTCCATCTAGTGGTGAAAACCAAAAGCAAATAAGAAGGATCTACACACTTTTTAGTGATACCGTGCCTTTAACGGTTGAGGTCATTCTACATCATCAAAGAATACACGTTGGCTGTAAATGTACGAACGCAGCCCAACAGTTACAGCGCCATCGTTATTTACAGATACCGCACATTTATAAATATGGCCCTTGGATTCTAACACCGTATTTGTGGGTTTTTTGTAGAATGAGATGACTTGGTATTTGCCACTAGAGGGAGCTCACGTCATGGCTGGTTATGTTTCAGCATGTTAGGAAAGGTTATTGTCCTGAACCCTCCATTATACACCCACATTTGGGCGGCAGTAATTTATCATACCAAGTGACGTTTCGGGAAATGCAATTCCCTTTCCCAAGCAGGACACGTAGAGTTACGACATATAGAAATGTTTTTTGTTTATTGCGATAATTTGATCCTACACTGACTGGCTCCCCCATTTACCACGTACACGGATAGTGCCTCTACTGCAACAAATATATATTTAACACACTACATAATATTAACCGGTAGTATTTTGCCACTGTAATAATGGAGCAATTCGGCAATATAGAAATACTAATCTTTTATAAATAAGCTTCATTATACTAGAAATAGTATTTATATATAATCATAGTATTTATATATTATCATAGTATTTATATATAATCATAGTATTTATATATAATCATAGTATTTATATATTATCATAGTATTTATATATAATCATAGTATTTATATATTATCATAGTATTTATATATTATCATAGTATTTATATATAATCATAGTATTTATATATTATGCCTTAAGACTTTTCAGCCTTAGTGTAATAACCTGAAAATGAATCGTGTACCTGCGTAGTTATAAGAAGAGATCAGTGAGGCTCCAACCGCAAAACAAATTATTATAAAATGGAAGAACTCATCTGTAATAGGAAAGAATATGGTTCATTCAGTATAAACATGTTATTGCAAACTATATAGTTAGAATGGATAATGCCCTTCAGTCCCTTTTAATCCCTCCTCTAAGACCTTACCACTGGCTTGGACATGCTCAGTGCACTACACACAGAAAAATAATAGAGACAAAGAAGCTGTACCTTGAGCAACATCATATCTCTGTCCCTGTGCTAAACAAGGTCAAATTAGAATAGAGAGGGATATCAACTGTTAGGTAGGGTTTAGAGTAAGCTATAAATGATGGACGTATGTCTTTATACAACCTCCAATACTATGTTACTATGTAACTGTTATACAGACATTATGGGTAGGGTATAAAGGTTGGACTAGTTTAATATCAATGAAAAAAAATTATCTCAATGAGCTTTATAAGCTTGAACATGAGCAGAGGAGGCACAGGGGAATCAGCAATTAATCAATTGTTGTGATGTCAGCAGTTTGCGGCCTTGATTGACTGCAGGAGGGAAGAGCCAGGTTTACTATGCCAGAATGGGGACAATAATTGATTATTACTTGTAATAATTATTACAAGTCCACGACCACCGCCGCTTGCCCCTCTCCACTGCTGCTGCTACATGCCTTTTCCATTCCCAAGCAGCAGCATGGAGGCTTTTCGAAAAATGGCAGTCAGCCATTGGCTATAACTGACTGCCTTACCTGGAAGTGCAGGGAGCCGTGGAAGTGGTTCGCTTGTAAGTATAATTTCTTGTTCTGGGAACATTATTTAACGTTTTAAGCAAATGTAACCTAGCTTTTTGGGGTCATGAATAAACATACTAAAGGTTTAATTAGGGGTGGACATACCCTTTAAGGACAAATATAGTGTAAAAATTAACTTTTTAAAATGAAAAGTACCTGGGGCAGGGAGGTAGAATTTTCCCAATAATTCTCCCATATTTGGTTGTGGAGCTACAGCACATAGTTTTCCTCTGCCAGGTTAGTGCCACGGGCCTTCTGTATTAAAGATAGCACTGAAGCACTCTGAAGGACTGGCAGAAGCATTTTTTTTTGCGCGCTTACCGTTCCTCTTAAAATTATATTTGGAGGTAGAAACTACTATCCTGCCAGAGAACTTGTTTTTAGACATTTTCCTGATGATTTTGGTGAACAAGGCCAACCCCTTATCAGACTGTCCATACAACAGACATTTTGTACTGAATCTCAAGACAGATTTCATATAGACATTTCATTATAAACAAGGGTATCTGAATTTATATTGTACTGATGCATATCACAGAGAATAAAAAGATAAATAATGTCACAAAAGGGGTTCATTTTCCGTGCATTCACAGAATTCCAGATCTATTTGTGAACACTGTTTAAAACAGGGATTATTATTTGGACAGGAATATCAGTGCTTTTGCAGTGGATTCCACGAAAGGTAAGTTTGTGTTTAATCATTAGTCCTGGCTTTGAGATATTTTTGAGAACGGAAGGTAAAAATAGCTTCTCCGAAGGTGGAACCACAAGATGCACCTGTCTGTTCCACATGGGCCTAGGCAAGTCCTTTAAATGTCTACTTGATGTTACATTACCTATATCTACACATATTATTGCATATGGCCACTACTGCCTCCTTTAAAGTTAAAACTTAAATACAATTCCTAATGACTAAACCAGATGGCCCTCATTAAGGCCAGTTACACACCTATACATTAATATTCTCTGCTCATGCTTTCAAAATATCCATTATAATTTTGGCATGGGCTCAAATTCCTTTCATTCTCATTAGAATAATGAACACAGATTGAAAGAACCGTTCATAGTCAGTGACCCTCTCTTGCAACTGTCCGTGATGCCAACACACAATAATATGTATGGATGAAGGCCTTGTTCAATAACAATCACCTCTAGCAGTGATTGATTTATTTTTTATAGAAAATAGATCAGTTACGAAATTGACTTAGAATATAATCTTAAGGTATAGACAGCAGTACCACTGTGTTGGGCTTTTTAATGCATTAGAGCCAAGGATACATGGGCACAGAGACAGTAAGCTCAATGGTAAGAACACACCAGAAATTGTTCTTTTTACAGTTGGCCCCGATGATGTCTCTCTAACGGGATGGTCTTCCAACCAAATGCATTTATGTTGGCCCATTGGCAGTTGTGGAGGCAGACGTGTTGGGATAAAACTAAATTGGAAAAACCTTTGTGTAGTATTTCTAAAGATGGAAAAAAAGAAAATACACAGTAGAAAGACCCAGCTAGATATTGTCTCCAACCCAGAGATAGACTTCTTTAGGAATAATATGGCCACTGATACAACTGAACCGCCACCATTTTTCTGCAGGCATTTACCTTTTACAATCCACAACGCTACTTTATTATAATATTTATAGGCCCCACTGTGAAACGCTGTGATTTAGAGCATCACAGTACTTTTACCTCTATTCAGTTGGAGCTGTAACAACCATTTGAAAGTAAAGTTATGAGACCTTACAATAGTGAATTACCCACTTCATGGTATCCACCTGTTCGCCACCCCCCCACACTTCTGCCATGGTATACATACATAATAGGCACATTTAAAATGATAGAGACACAGCAAGAATTGACATTGTACTGTAATATTAAATGATTTCAAGAGGCCAATCAAAGAAAAGAACTTAAATGGATAGAGAGACGCACTCTTACAAGTGAGTTTTTATTGTGACTTAGCTGGCGTGCACAAAGTTTTGGGGTCTCCCCTTTCCTCAGATGCACATGGCACAGGGGAACAACATTACAGCGTGGGTTCCTGCTTGACGCGTTTCGTGGTTTAGTTTCCGGAACCCAAGCTCTAATGTTGTTCCCTGTGCCATGTGAGTTTTCAATAAAGGCAATTTTTTATTGCTGCAAGCTGCTACCTGTTGTCCCCGTCCATCCTCTGGCTGTAATCGTTTTTGCATGAAATAGTATTTAATGGGCAACTATAGAAACCTGACAACCCCCTCTAAAGATGAAACTGCATTATCAGGAAGATAGGAAGCCTTTGTCCTACCTCCAATTTTGACCCTGTGAACTGTCAAAAAAAAGCTTGCTAGTGCCATTGCTGATAGCTCACTGCTAGTGATGAATCCTGGTTTCGATTCGGAACTACCGGTTTCAAAAATCTGCGGATCCAATGGATTTTTAAACACTTGTGAACTTGGAATTTTTCATCCAAAAATCGAAATTTTAGAAAACCAAAATTTCTAAGAAAAATTGCAGTTGACTCCACAGAATGTGCAACTGAAAATGTGAAAATTCCAATTGATTGGGTTTGAGTCGGATTTATGTTTACCGCAACCACTGTCAGAATGAAACCGGGGTCTCAACTGCTTACCCCCCTGCTGGTTTGTATGATTCCTGTCAGAGAAGAAGCCAGAGCAGGGTAGGGGGCGAGTGGGGATTCAGTCCGCTCAGTTATCCAACTCTTGATTAATCTTTCTTACTACATATCATGTGTCCCCCCCTAATGCAATGATATGGAAAGGAACCAGAGAACGATTTAGGGTCTATGTGTTGAGGACGCTATACAGTACACCAAATTCTATAAGGATTTTTATACTGATGTAAAGATTGTATAGTATTATGCGTTATTCCTTTGTACTGTCTATCTATGAGTCTGTTTGTTTCTATTAAAATATAACTAGTTAACAAGAGTTCTGCCAAGCTACACTGGTCTCGTTGGCTAGGAGGGAGCTAATCAATCAATGGTTCTCCTGATACTTTGGGTAACAAGCTGCGAAAGAACTGGGTTTTCCTTTGATTCTTCCCTGGAGTAAACTTCCTCCATGATCAGTATCATAATGAAAGTGACACATGGGGGAGAGTAATATTGGTTGGATTTTTGCCACCCATTACCAAGTTCTACACTAGTGGAGCAGAGATTTGACTAGGCCCAAATGCAGCTGAAAAACTCTTAATGATCGGATGTTTTCTAAGGGCTTCTGTGGCTCTCTAGACTAAAACATAAGGTAGGACTTCATATTCTGGATCATTCATACTGTTCAAAAAACATGTAATCCGCACGTAGGTTACTTACAAGCCAATGTTTATTATGAAAAAGGTTGGAATCAATTGCCTTCATTTTTATTTTGAGGCCATTCAAGAAGTTATATTGTTACCTTTCCCTTTTACAGATGGCTGGTGCACCCATAGACCAGTAACTAAATAATACTGTAATATGCACAATCAAACTTTAAAGGGTAACTTTAAAGAGAGCATAGCTAGTGAAGGTTATAGCCAATGAGAGAGCTTCTAATGAAATCTGTCTGCCATCTTGGTGTGTGTATCCGCTTAAAGGGATGTATCCAGGTGTATGCAGGATAAAGATTGTTTGTACCAACTGTCACACTTTGATCTTCATCCAATGTATGTATACACCCCATAGACCATATTTACCAAATTCCCCAACAAAACTGTATCTCCTTTTCAAGGATATACAAATCCTCAAAAAAAAATGGGCCATTATCTAATCAAATGTAATCCAACCTGCTCACCGCTCATGCATTTTTAATTTTTTGGCAGTTCCATGGTACCCTGCAACACAACAGAACACAAATGAATGGCGAAGTGTCTCTCAATCCTTTTGAATCTGGGAGGAGATACATAAGTCTATATGTTACAGCAAGGATCCGATTTGTTTGCATAAAATTACAACATTCCATCAACAATAGCCTTTGTTGGTTTGTTGAGGATACAAGTCAAGGGAGCTTTATTCTAATTGCCGACAAAGATAACGTTTCACAAAGGTTTCTTCCGAAGCGAGTAAACATGTACTTTTCTTACTTTTCATCTCTACGCTCTCCAAGGATTTGAAACTAACTACAAGAAATTATCACATTAGCCCGCCAGAATACACAGGGGTTTTGCATTAACATGCTTTTTTTTTTCTCCTTCCTATTGTAATAGCTGCTGTATTCTGTTGGGCAGAATAAGCCACTGAGCTGTGGGGGAATCCTACGGAATTACGCTTACAAAGCTGTGCAGTAATTAAATAATTATTGAGAATATTTTTTTCTATTAGTATTTGCTTAGGTGCTATAAATATGAATTAAGTGTAATGCGCAGAGCCGTGAAACATCTCTGCCATTGAATGTCAATTACCAGTTTTATTGTCAGAGATGTCTCTCTGTGACAGGACAAGAACAAACTATAGATTTTCGTAAGGAATTTTTTTGAATCCCGCCTTTAATGTGCAGCTAAATACAGATCTATTACAGATAAATATCCCTCGCTGTTTCTGAAAACATAAAAATAAAGGCTCGTACACACGCTCAATATGCACTCAATCACAACCCCAGACACAGACGTGTAACAGCCGACCAATGGGTGTTTTGGACGAGAATCGTCCGTGTATACGGGTACGTGTCGGTCGGGTCATTCATAGATCTGCCGGCGGATCAACAAACAACCATGACCCGAATGCATAAAAACGGACGATCTCGGAAAAAACACCCCATTTGGCTGTGTGTAGCCGTCAGGGCTGTGGCTAGGACGCACATCGTGTGTACGAATACTTAAGCCTTGCAGTGATTGGTTGGAATAATACATTTATCTTAGACTGGGTACAAACCATACAACCAACCACATTATCGGTTGGTTGGAAATATTGTATGGTGTAGGTGGGGGCGGCAGCCAGATCGGACGAACGGTAATGTTGGTATATCATGGCAATCGGCGGTTCCCTATGGGATCAGTCGCGGGCCACTAATGGCCGCAACCGACAGTGATTTGTTCCAGCAGACCGCACGCTAGTTATTCAAAGAGACGGCCAGGACAAAATCATCCGGTGTGTACCCAGCCTTAATATAATGTCTCATAAGTGACAAAATTAAAGACTTATTACATCAATTGCAAAAAAAAAAAACTTTAACCAGAACCTAAAATATAAATTATATATTATATAGTGGATATACACCCCCAACTTTAAATTAGAGAATGTTTGTACTCTGGATTCCATTGAAATCCACTGCAGGTAACGTTGATTATATACCCCCCTACAGGGGTAGGTTAATACGTGGGGTATAAAGGTTAGACTAGATGAAGTGTGTCTTTATAAATCCCAATACTATGTTCCTATGTAACTGTTATACAGACATTATGGTAAAGGGGAAGGGAGGGGGAGATGGGAGAAAAGATGGGACAGAATAAAGGATGGGATGGGTATGGTGATGAGTGGAGATATGCAGACCTCCAAACTAGTAAGAACTGATCAGCAGAGTATTAGGATAGAGGAAGATTCGGACAATATGCAAGAGAGGGAAAGAATATAAAGTAAGAAAGGTATATAAAGGTTGGACTAGATGGAATATATGTCTTTACAACCTCCAATACTATGTTACTATGTAACTGTATACAGACGTCATGGGTAGGGTATAAGGTTGGACTAGGGAGACGTATGTCTTTATACAACCATACTATGTTTACTATGTAACGTTATACAGACATTTGGTAGGGTAAAGTTGGACTAGATGACTATGTCTTTAACAACTCCATACTAGTTATATTACTGTTACAGACATTGGGTAGGGTATAAAGGTTGGACTAGATGTATCGTATGTCTTTATATACAACCTCCAATACTATGTTACTATGTAACTGTTAGGAAGACATTATGGTAGGGTATAAAGGTTGGACGGAGAAACGTATGTCTTTATACAACCCCCAATACTATGTTACTATGTAACTGTTATACGACATTATGGGTAGGGTATAAGAGGGACTAGATGGACGTATGTCTTTATACAACCTCCAATACTATGTTACTATGTAACTGTTTATACAGCATCTATGGGTAGGGTATAAAGGTTGACTATATGAAGTATGTCTTTATACAACCTCCATACTATGTTACTATGTAACTGTTTATACAGACATTGTGGTAGGTAAAAGGTTGGACTAGATGGACGTATGTCTTTATACAACCTCCAATACTATGTTTACTATGTAACTGTTGAACAGACATTATGGGTAGGGTATAAAGGTTGGACTAGAGGACATATGTCTTTATACAATCCCAATACTATGTTCCATGTAACTGTTATACAGACATTATGGGTAGTGGTATAAAGGTTGAATTAGAGGACATATGTCTTTATACAAACCTCCAATACTATGTTACATGTAACTGTTATGACAGACATATGGGTAGGGTATAAAGGTTGGACTAGATGGACGTATGTCTTTATACAACCTCCAATACTATGTTACTACGTATTAACTGTTTTACAGACATTATGGGGGGGCATAAAGGTTGGACTAGATCGACGTACTCTTTATACAACCTCAATACTATGTTACATGTAACGTTAGACAGACATTATGGGTAGAGTATAAAGGTTGAATGAGATAGACATATGTTTATACAACTCCAATACTATGTTACTATGTAACTGTTAGTACAGACATTATGGGTAGGGTAAAGGTTGGACTAGATGGACATATAGTCTTTATACAACCTCCAATACTATGTTACCATGTAACTGTTAACAGACATTATGGTAGGGTATAAAGGTTGGATTAGAGGACATATAGTCTTTATACAACCTCCAATACTATGTTACCATGTAACTGTATCAGCAACATTATGGGTAGAGTATAAAGTGTTGGACTAGATGGACGTATCTTTATACAACCTCCAATACTATGTTACTATGTAACTGTTATACAGACATGATGGGTAGGGTATAAAGGTTGGGACTAGATGGACGTATGTCTTTATACAACCTCCAATACTATGTTACTATGTAACTGTTATACAGACATTATGGGAGGGTATAAAGGTTGGACTAGATGGACGTATGTCTTTATACAACCTCCAATACTATGTTACTATGTATGTTTTAGACAGACATTATGGGTAAGGGTATAAGTTGTTGACTAGATGGACGTATGTTTTATACAACCTCCAATACTATGTTACTATGTAACTGTTAGACAGACATTAGGGTAGGTATAAAGGTGACTAGATGAACGTATGTCTTTATACAACTCCAATACTAGTGTTACTATGTAACTGTTATACAGACATTAGGGTAGGGATAAAGGTTGGACTAGATCGACGTACGTTTATACAACCTCCAATACTATGTTACTATGTAACTGTTAACAGACATTATGGGTAGGGTATAAAGGTTGGACTAGATGACGTATGTCTTTATACAACCTCCAATACTAGGTTACTATGTAACTGTTATACAGACATTATGGGTAGGGATAAAGGTTGGACTAGATCGACGTAGTCTTTATACAACCTCCAATACTATGTTACTATGTAACTGTTATGACAGACATTATGGGTAGGGTTATAAAGTTGATAGAATGGAGATGACTATGTCTTTATCAACCTCAATACTATGTTACTATGTAACTGTTATACAGCATTATGGGTAGGTATAAAGGTGGACTAGATGGAGGATGTCTTTATACAACCTCCATCTATGTTACTATGTAACTGTTATACGACATTATGGGTAGGGTATAAAGGTTGACATAGATGGACGGATGTCTTTATACAACCTTCCAATACTATGTACTATGTAACTGTTAGACAGACATTATGGGTAGGTTTAAAGGTTAATTAGATTGGATGTATGTCTTTATACAACCTCCAATACTATGTCTATGTAACTGTTATACAGACATTATGGTAGAGTGTAAAGGTTGGACTAGATGGACGTATGTCTTTATACAACCTCCAATGCTATGTTACTATGTAACTGTATACAGACATTATGGGTAGGGTATAAAGGTTGAATAGAGGATGGATGTTCTTTATACAATCTCAATACTATGTTACTATGTAACGTTATACAGACATTATGGGTAGGTGATAAAGGTTGGACTAGATGGAGTATGTCTTATACAACTCCCAATACTATGTTACTATGTAACTGTATACAAACATATTGGTAGGGTATAAAGGGTTGGACTAGATGGACGTATGTCTATACAACCTCCAATACTATGTTACTATGTAACTGTTAACAGACATTATGGTAGGGTATAAAGGTGGACTAGATGACATATGTCTTTATACAATCCTCAATTCTATGTTACTATGTAACTGTTATACAGACATTATGGGTAGGATGTATAAAGGTTGGAATTAGATGGACGTATGTCTTTATACAACCTCCTACTATGTTACATGTAACTGTTATAAGACATTATGGGTAGGGTATAAAGGTTGGACTAGATGGACGTATATCTTTATACAACCTCAATACGATGTTTATGTAACTTTTATTACAGAATTATGGGTAGGGTATAAAGGTTGGACTAGATGGACGTATGTCTTTATACACCTCCAATACATGTTATATGTAACTGTTAACAGACATTATGGGTAGGTATAAGGTTGGACTAGATGGACGTATGTCTTTATACAACCTCAATACTATGTTACTATGTAACTGTTAGACAGACATTATGGGTAGGTTATAAGGTTGGACAGATGGACGTATGTCTTTATACAACCTCCAATACTATGTTACTATGTAACTGTTAGACAGACATTATGGGTAAGGTATAAAGGTGGACTTAGATGGACGTATGTCTTTATACAACCTCCAATACTATGTTACTATGTAACTGTTAACAGACATTATGGGTTGGTATAAAGGTTTGAATTAGAGGATGTAGTCTTTATACAACCCAATACTAGTTACTATGTAACTGTTATACAGACATTATGGGTAGAGTGTAAAGGATGGACTAGATGGACGTATGTCTTATACATCTCCAATACTATGTTACTATGTAACTGTTATACAGAACATTATGGGTAGGGTATAAAGGTTGAATTAGATGGATGTATGTCTTTATACAATTCCCAATACTATGTTACTATGTAACTGTTTACAGACATTATGGGTAGGGTATAAAGGTTGGACTAGATGGACTATGTCTTTATACAACCTCCAATACTATGTTACATGTAACTGTTATACAAACATTATGGTAGGGTATAAAGGTTGGACTAGATGGACGTATGTCTTTATACAACCTCCAATAACTATTACTATGTAATGTAGTACAGAACATTATGGGTAGGGTTAAAAGGTTGGACTAGATGGACATATGTCTTATACAATCCAATTCTATAGTACTATGTAACTGTATCAGACATTATGGGTAGGGTATAAAGGTTGATTAGATGGACATATGTCTTTTACAACCTCCCAATACTATGTTACCATGAACTGTTATACAGACATTATGGGTAGGGTATAAAGGTTGGACTAGATGGACATATATCTTTATACAACCTCAATACTATGTTACATATGTAACTTTTATACAGACTTATGGGTAGGTATAAAGTTGGACTAGATGGACGTATGTCTTTATACACCCTCCAATACTATGTTACTATGTAAATGTTAGACCGACATTATGGGTAAAGGTATAAAGGTTGGACTAGATGGACGTATGTCTTTATACACCCTCCAATACTATGTTACTATGTAACTGTTTGACAGACATTATGGGTGTAGGATATAAAGGTTGGACTAGTAGGACGTATGTCTTTATACACCTCCAATACTATGTTATTATGAACTGTTAGACAGACATTATGGGTAGGTTATAAAGGTTGGACTAGATGGACGTATGTCTTTAACCTCCAATACTATGTTACTATGTAACTGTTAGACAGACATTATGGGTAAGGTATAAAGGTTGGACTAGATGGAGTATGTCTTTATACAACCTCCAATACTATGTTACTAAATAACTGTTAGACAGACATTATGGGTAGGTATAAAGGTTGGACTAGATGGACGTATGTCTTTATACAACTTCAATACTATGTTATATGTAAACTGTTAGACAGACATTATGGGTAGGTGTATAAAGGTTGGACTAGATGGACGTATGTCTTTATACAACCTCCAATACTATGTTACTAATAACTGTTAGACAGACCTTATGGGTAGGGTATAAAGGTTGGACTAGATGGACGTATGTCTTTATACAACCTCCAATACTATGTTACTATGTAACTGTGTATACAGACATTATGGGTAGGTATAAAGGTTGGACTAGTGGACGTATGTCTTTATACAACCTCACACTATGTTACTATGTAACTGTTATACAGACATTATGGGTAGGTATAAAGGTTGGACTAGATGGAGTATGTCTTTATACACCCTCCAATACTATGTTACTATGTAACTGTTAACAGACATTAGGGGTAGGTATAAAGGTTGGACTAGATGACGTATGTCTTTATACAACCTCCAATACTATGTTATTATGTAACTGTTAGACAGACATTAGGGTAGGGCATAAATGTTGGATAGATGGACGTATGTTTTATACAACCTCCAATACTATGTTAACTAGTAACTGTTATACAGACATTATGGGTTAGGGTATAAAGATGGATAGATAGGACGTATGTCTTTATACAACCTCCAATACTATGTTAATATGTAACTGTTATACAGACATATGGGTAGGGTATAAAAGTTGAATTAGAGGGACATATGTCTTTATACAACCTCCAATACTATGTTTACTATGTTACTGTTATACAGACATTATGGGTAGGGTAAAAGATTGAATAGATGGACATAGTCTTTATACAAAACCTAATACTTGTTACTATGTAACTGTTATACAGACATATGGGTAGGGTATAAGGTTGAATTAGATGGACGTATGTCTTTATACAACCTCCAATACTATGTTACTATGTAATGTTATACAGACATTATGGGTAGGGTATAAAGGTTGAATTAGATGGACGTATGTCTTTATACAACCTCCAATACTATGTTACTATGTAACTGGTATACAGACATTATGGGTAGGGTATAAAGGTTGAATTAATGGACGTATGTCTTTATTACAACCTCCAATACTATGTTACTATGTAAGCTAGACAGACATTATGGGTAGGGTATAAAGGTTGGATAGATGGACGTAGTGTCTTTATGCAACCTCCAATACTATGTTACTATGTAACTGTTTATACAGACATTAGGGTAGGGTATAAAGGTTTGAATAGATGGACGTATGTCTTTATACAACCTCCAATCTATGTTACTATGTAACTGTTATACAGACATTATGGCTAGGTATAAAGGTTGGATGGATGGACAGATGTCTTTATACAACCTCCATACTATGTTACTATGTAAACTGTTATCAGACATTATGGGTAGGGTATAAAGGTTGAATTAGATGGATGTATGTCTTTATACAACCTCCTATACTATGTTACTATGTAACTGTTATACAGACATTATGGGTAGGGTATAAAGGTTGAATTAGATGGACGTATATCTTTATACAACCTCCAATACTATGTTTATGAACTGTATACAGACATTGGGTGGGTTAAAGTCATTAGATGGCGTATGTCTTTATAAACTCCATACTGTACTATGTAACTGTTATACAGACATTATGGGTAGGGTATAAGGTTGAATTAGATGGACATATGTCTTTATACACCTCAATTATTATGTTTCTATGTCATATATTTGAAAATACGTATCATACCCAGACTACTGGGACACTGGCCCAATTTAATTCTATTTAAATTTTTTGGCATGAATGGGGGCGATAGGGGTAAGACATATCTCCTTTAACTCCCGGTCTTCAATTATAGTGATAATGGGGGCAGGCCTGATATGAATGTATACATATAATTGTAAAGCGCTATGGAAAATGTTTTGCCCCACGTCTATAATCCACAACAATAATAATGATAATAAAAAAAGTATATTTTAATATTATATTTGGTCATTACTTAGAAAACACACAGTATTAGATATAAAATATGCCAAAAGGCCCCAATGTAAAAATTAAACTATTTATTGCAGTGGCGTAACTAGGAAACATGGGCCCCAGCAAAACTATGATGGGGCCCCTATCCATGCTTCATCCACAGTGGTTTTCTGGAGGGAGGGTATATCTGTCATAGTAAAAATAGGAAGATGGGGCCCCCTTGGCTCCTGGGCCCCCCCGCGGTTGCTCCCCTGCTCCCCTGTAGTTACGCCCCTGATTTATGAAATGAAGCACAAGAGGCAAATGCCATCTCCATAAACATCCCCCATATAACAGGTTTTTAAATGCTGTGTTATTAAGGAGCTGTGCGATGGAATGCCACTTTTATTAAATAGCTGTTAGCGTAATCCATTAAAAATGATATATATCACACTTACAAAGAACTGTACATTTGGAATTTCACATAATAACATTTAGCCGAGCTGCATATATTGATAGTAACGATCAGGGTTGTGGAAATTAACTTCATTCTGTGAGGTTTCTAGTTAAGGGCTGATGATGATGCCAAACATTCTAAGACAGTCTGAGGGGTTTAAATGTTGTGTATGTTGGGAGATGGGGGAAAATAATCAATGGATAACAAAGATATACTCAACAAAATAGTTAAAGCCAAATAGTATTTTGAAGGAGACGACATACCAAGTAGTACAATAGTATTTTGTAAGAATCAAATAAAAACAAATTGTAGTTTGTATAACCAACATGCCAAATGGTATTTTGCAGGAAACAGACTAAACGTACAGCATTTAAGATCCAACACATAAATCAAAGGAATTCTCTAAAAACCAATCACACCAAATAGTCTTTTATAAGATCACACACACACCAAATATATATGTAGGGATCAACAAACTAATTAGAATATGTGAGAACAAAACTCACCAAATAGTATTTGTTAAGAACCAAGAACCAATAGTATTTTGTAAGAACACACACCAAATAGTATTTTGCAAGTATTAAACACAATGTAGGATAAACACAACAAACAATATTTTGTAGAAGCAAAACACACCAAATAGTATTTTGTAGGGATTAAACGCAATGTAGGGATCAAACACAACAAACAATATTTTGTAAGAACCAAACACCAAATAGTATTTTGTGGTAGCCAAACACACCAAATAGTATTTTGTAGGGATTAAATGCAATGTAGGGATCAAACACAACAAACAATATTTTGTAAGAACCAAACACACCAAATAGTATTTGTAGGGATTAAACGCACGTAGGATCAACACCACAAACAATATTTGTAAGAACCAAACACATCAAATAGTATTTGTGGGAACCAAACACACCAAAAGTATTTTGTAGGGATTAAACGCAATGTAGGGATCAAACACAACAAACAATATTTTGTAAGAACCAAACACACCAAATAGTATTTTGTGGGAACCCAAACACCAAAATAGTATTTTGTAGGGATTAAACGCAATGTAGGGATCAAACACAACAAACAATATTTTGTAAGAACCAAAAACACCAAATAGTATTTTGTAGGGATTAAACACAATGTAGGGATCAAACAATATTTTGTAAGAATCAAACACCAAAGTATTTTGTAAGACCCAACACATGAAATAGTACAAAAAATCTACATATTATTTAATATCTAAAAAAAAATGCATATTCTATATAATCTATTTTGGTTTTAAATTCTACTTTTTGTTGTGTGGGGAGGATAAGGAACGGCGTAGACATGAATCATTCTCAGAAATTTCAGTGTTTCCATGACATCAATGGGCAATCGTCAGATATGTACAAGACGGGAAGGTACCAAATAGCTACATCAGACAAAAGGAGACTGATGTGCTTGATTTTTCCACCCTAAGGGATATATTCTTCATAAAGATTTCACAATAATTTCTCCCTAATCAAAACAGCAAAACCAAAGGGGCAAAACTGGAGTAAACTTTTTTCTAGTCGAATTAATAACTTCCCCCCTTTGGAATTATGGGAATGCAGACCATCAAAGAACATCAGATAACGTAAATGAATAATACGATGAATAACCTGCCCCCATAACAAGAAGGTGCCCAATCCAGAACACTGCTCAGGGTAAAACTAGAAACATTACAATTGTAACCCAATCAGGACCCATGTACCAAGATAAGACGGAAGTTGGTGTTGAAGCAAAGAGGTTCGTCCCTGCCAGGAGTAACGGGAGTTGTAGTTTGGCAAGAGCTAAGGCCTATTATTTGATTGAAAACCCTGACAGTATATGATGTTGCTAGATGCGTGCCAATGGAATTAAAGGGTTAAAAACCCACATGGTGCCCTGGGGTCTGAAAAGAACCAACTACTGGCACAGAACACACCTAAGGTTCATTCATTCACAATGCATTGTCTCGGGCGTCGCGATTCTCTCCTAGAAATCACCAGTACGTGGTACATTTTAAAATGGCTGCCAATTCTCTCAATGAAATGCAAAAATATATATATAGCCAAGCAACATCAAAACCAAACCTATTTATTAACAGATAGGCGGCCAGAGGAAAATATAAACCAGACGTAATCACTGCGGAATTTTCGAGACAAACCTCCAGTACTAGCGGTGCAGCATCCGTGCGGATATTTTTTTGGCACCCAGACATGGTGGCAGTGCCAAGCCCCATGGCTAAAGCTACTTAAAGGATGCAAGCTAGTAGCATTAATTGTCAATAAGTGTACAGCCACCAGCATTACTGAGCTCATCCTGAAACAGACACAGAGCATCTAATGGGTTTTGTTGGTGATCAGCAGTATGGAGGAGGCAAAAAAATAAAAATAAAGAGAGAAAAACAATAGGCAGAATATTTTGGGTCGTATGGACTTCTTCCTTCCAATTTCACATCTGTCTTCCCCGCAAGAGGCGTCAAAACCTAATAAAGGTTCTAGGAAATAGAGGGGGGTTTGTCCCTTTTAATCTGCACAAATAAAAATAATTTTCTGGGCAGAACAGATCAGGTGCCATTTAAAGTATGTGTGATTGTAGTAATGGGGACAGATAGATAGGGACAGATGGATGAATAGATAGATTTTAGATAGATAGATAGATAATAGATAGTAGAAGATAGATAGATAGATAGATAGATAGATAGATAGATAGATAGATTAATAGATTAGATGATAGATAGATAATAGCTAGATAGAGAAGTATATAGATAGATAGATGATATAAGATAATAGATAGATGATAGATAGATAAGATAGATGATAGATTGATAATAGATAGATAGATAGATTATAGATAGATAGATGATAGATATGAGATAGATATAAAATATCATGATAACTAGAGAAGACAGACGATAGATAGATAGATACATAGATAGATAGATAGATAATAGCTAGATAGAGAGAAATAGATGATTATAGATAATAGATAGATGAAGATAGATATAGGTAGATGAAGATTGATAATAGATAGATAGATATAGATAGATAGATAGATAGAGATAGTTAAAATATCATGATAACTAGAGAAGACAGACGATAGATAGATAGATAGATAGAAGATAGATAATAGATAGATGATAGAAATAGAAGATGATAGATAGATAGATAGATAGATAGATAATAGATAGATAGATGATAGAGTAGATAATAGATAGATAGATTATTAGATAGTAGATAGATAGATAGATAGATAGATAGATATGAGATAGATATAAATATCATGATAACTAGAGAGACAGACAATAGATAGAAGATAAATAGATAGATAATAGATAGATAGATGATAGATAGATAAGATATATGATAGATAGATAATGAGATAGATAGATGATAAATAGAAGAGGATAGATTGATAATAGATAGATAGATAGATAGATTATAGATAGATAGATACACATGAGATAGATATAAAATTCATGATAACTAGAGAAGGCAGGTAGATAGATAGATAGATAGAGAGATAGATATAAATAGAATATATGATAACTAGATAAGATAGATAGATAGAGAGTGAGACAGATAGACAGAGAGAGAGAGAGAGAGAAGATAGATAGATAGATAGATAGAGATAGATAGATAGATAGATAGATAGACAGACAGATAGATAGTGATCTATATACTTTAAGTCCATAGCATGGCATTTCTAATTAATTAGACAGGTAGCACAGTATTAATCAGAAAAAAAAACAGTACGGTAATTTTAGGTTCTACTGGAATTAGCCTTGTATTGTTGACTCATTATGTACGTTATCCTATTATTGTGACGTGGTGTTTATTTGTGACTTGCGGTTGACTTACAACAACATGACGTGAATTGTATATATCCTGTTTCCTACTGGTGCACTGAGAGCCATAGGAATGCTCATTATTTAAACATGTTGAAGCTATTTTGCCCTTTACCACTACAATGGACAGATAGTGCTAGATAACAAAGAAAATAAGTACTTCAGCACATTTGGATGGGCTTATAGAATATGCAATCAGGGCAAAACGCACGTATTTTGGGAGGAAAACCTCTGGGTGTCAATACACAGCATCACCTAAAACACTATAAGAGACTAGTAATTTTACTAAGAACCCCCAAACCCTCCCCCACTTACCCCCAAATCCTACAAAGAAAAGTCATAACATTTTACCGTCCTAAACGCCCAATTTTCAGATACAGAACACTGGACAGTTTTAAGATAAAAGGAACTTACCAGGCATTCAGATAATGATTAGCTGAAACACTGTAAGGACACTTTATAGGGAAACAAGCTGAAAGCCTTACTGTATATGCAGTAGCAAAGAGAAAAAAAGAGGAGTCAGTGTGGATAAGAATGAATGGATTATGTTGTGCTATTGGGTTATCAGACGATCCACACACATAAATCTTGTTAATGTGCGAGACCAGCTCACTGTAAGCAACACAAGAGGTGGAGTTTGGCACTAGCTTCTGCTTAGGAAAAAAAACCCAAAAAACACAGAGAGCTGGTGGCAGCCACCAGCGCCAATTCTTCGGATAGTTGACAAATCATTTTTTGTGAATCGTGTGAAAATAGGATTTAAAGGAAGACACAAAAAAAATATGATGCAAGATCGTATAATAAGGTGAAATGTAACTGATTTCTAAGTTTAAGCTTATCTTTATTGCCCCCCCTATTTCCATTTCTCTTGTAATGGACTAATTATCCTGTAAGCTAAATGTTATGTTATTATTTATAGCACTAATGGGAACTACCATATGGATGTCTAATTCTAAGTCAATTCCAAAATTAGGCTTGTGCTAATCCTCAACACTGGGTTAGCATTAGTTCCAAAGGTATACTTGCCCTTGCCAAGTCTGGTTGGCTCCGACCCCTTCCTGAGATCGACAAGTAAACGCTTCTTGCAGAGATCGTTTTCCCATAGGTCAAGACACATCCATGGGCTTTAGGTAAGTATACCTTCAGAACTAATTCAAACCTAGGGTGTATTAACTAGCAGGGAGGGTTGGAGTTGTGCTTTGATGTCCTGGTACACAAGTTATATACAGTAAACGCCGTATTTCCTGCCAAAGGTTTACTGAATGGTTTATCTGGAAATTAAACGTGATTTAACATCACGCCCACCACTTGTAGTGACCAGAAATCAGGAGTGATGGTCGAGTTGAAAATGGTGGTAATATTTCCACCTGATTAATCATATCATCATCTGTGGCAGTTGATGAAATATTGACTTGTGTTTAAGAGGTTTTCATTTCCATTAACTAACCTTATTAATATCACATATTAAAGGGCATGTCCACACTTAAAACAATGGTCAATTCATTTATCTGTATTTTCTACCAGTTTATTACATGCATTTCTAACCAGATATTTAATGATAAGTTATATTCCTTTCTGGCAAAGGTATCTGCTTCCTCCCTCTGCTCACTGAGCTTTTTAGAAGCATTAGCATGTGCGAGGAGGCAGCATGGGAAACAGCAGTCAATTATTGGCTATGATGTCACTGCCTTGATTGACTGCATGGAGGGAGAGGCCTCCTACAGAATAAGGACAATAATTATCCTACAATTTCTGCATAAGGTGGCCATAGATGCTACAATCCAATTGTACGATCAGATTTGCTGAATTTGTTTCTAACTGGTCCGATGGGGAAAATGTTGGACAATTGTTGACGATCATCCATACATGATTCTGCGATCATATGATATTGGAATATCCAGATATCATACCATCTTTTAGTAATACAGGTAACAAAGTTCAAAGTATATCAGTTTGGGTTGGGGGCAGAAGAAAATAGGGCTGTCAGTCGTTAGTTACTTTAAAGGGGGAATTCCTTCTATATAGTGAAGATGCCAGACACATTTATGTTTTGGCACACAGGCCTTATCAAGTGAGAGGTGGCTAGAAGGGACTGGATGTCTAGTAGGTATCCGGTGTGGAAATTCATTGAAATAATAATTTTCCCAACTATCACTACAATTTTTTTGTTGATCTGTCCCCCACTGAAACATCTATATTTGGACTGTCAATCAAGTACATAATTACATAAACTCTTTTGTTCTGTATAGTTTTGCTGTTGCTGGAATGGTGACAGTTGGTATGTGAACTGCATGGTGGGAAATTCCCTCTTCCAATGCTGCCTCATAGGGATTACGGAGCATGCTTGCCCTCACAAACAGCTAGATAATCTGGCAGGGGGCTGGGGAACTGAGCCTGAGTACTAGAACAAGTAATGGATTAAAGTCCCGCACACAACACAAAATCATCAGAGTAAGTGCTCCTTACATGTATTATTTCTTGATTGAAGTATTTTTTTCAGTGTACATGTGGTCTCCTGACAAATGTCCTCTATTTAAAAAGTTTTCTAAAGCTATTTAAGACCATACAGCAGTAGGATACAACTGGGCATGCTTAGTGACTGTGGCAGCGGGGCAGAGAAATGTGGCTGGTGATGTCACAAATTACAGTGCTAGCTGGAAACAAACCTTTCATACTGCTATACGTTTGCACAGATTGCAGCTAGAATCATGATACTGGAATTGTTTTAAAGGTAGGAATGTGCTCTTTTAATAAAGGGAAATTGTATTGAGAAAACAGTTACCCTTGCAGCCATTTATATAGTATTGGGTCATCCAGTATGTGACCTTGCCGTGGCTGTTGGAATTCTGGTAGTTGTGATTAAACTACAGAAGTTGGACCTCACCAAGATTTACTTATTTTCTCAAGCTGGGGGTTAGATCCCTTATAGAATAACAAGGGCCCCTTTCTTTCGGCAACCTTGCGTCTGTTGTTGTGACTTTGGTTCATACATTCATTTATTACCTTCTGTCTTTCTGTAAAATTACAGGATCTATCCAGGGCTGTACAATTTCCAAGCAGTAACGTAATTTAAACATTTTTAAAAACAATTCACAAATGAAAGAAAAGTATGAAATGCAGAGAGAAATTAAACATAAACTCTGCTGATTGCAGGTAATTCAATCAAATGCAGGAGGCGCGGGCTGACCAGCGAGTGACGTCTTCAGAGACTCACAAGAAAGTAATGAAGGCAATTAAAGACTTAGCACAAAATCAATGACACCAGATCCACTAAATGTAACATTTTCCAGTCTCAGAACCAACACTGTACTCTGGAATTTAGCATTAAAACATAATCCACCTAATTACACAGATAAAGTGGGAACTGTGTTTAGGGCCTGAAGGGACACAAATCTTCATTCTATACAATGATAAAAACTCATACAAGTCTGGTTAACCGGCTATAAAAGGACATTACAGGACTACTGTAAAAATTAAATTAAAAAAAAAAAAAAAGACCTGGGACAGGGAGGTAGGAATGGTTATTCCTACCTGAGAGTATGTTTCGTTGAGGAGCTATCACACATATTCCTCTGCCAGGTTAGTGCATTGGGCTTCCTGTATTAAAGATAGTGTTGAAGCACTAGGAAGGCTGGCAGAAGCAGTTTTTTATGCTGCCACTCCTTGTTAAATGATATGGGGAGGTAAAAAGTTCCAATCGCACCTCCCTGCCCCAGGTACTTTTCATTTTAACTTTTTGTGAAATAACTTTAAACTTTAATTATAGTTATAACGAAATTAAAAAAAAAAACTTTACAGCTTTACTGGTTTATAAGATGGAAGAATTTTGTAAAATCCATTCAGATGAACTTCTGAAAAAATTTGAAAATCCAAAACGTCAACGGAGAGCCAAAAATCTGAAAAGTTTGATTAAATATGGTATACGGTAAATAGCAATGGTAACTTACTGTACATGGTCAGGGACCTAAGAAATGGTTGGGGAACATGTACAAATATCCAGAACATGAAAAAATAAGTAACTTCCTTCACAAACACGCTACTTTTGAGCATCCACATTTCCATTCGATAATTATCCCATATTCCAGGTTCACAAATTCAGTAAAACTCCCATGCACGGAATCGAGAGTCCACAAATTATGTAAACCTCCCATGCACAGAATTGAGGGTTCACAAATTCAGCAAAACTCCCATGCATGGAATCGAGAGTCAACAAATTATGTAAACCTCCCATGCACAGAATTGAGGGTTCACAAATTCAGTAAAACTCCCATGCACGGAATCGAGAGTCCACAAATATGTAAACCTCCATGCACAGAATTGAGGGTTCACAAATTCAGTAAAACTCCATGCACCGGAATCGAGAGTTACAAATTATGTAAACCTCCCATGCACAGAATTGAGGGTTCACAAATTTAGTAAAACTCCCAAGCACGGAATCGAGAGTCCACAAATTATGTAAACCTCCCATGCACAGAATTGTCTTTTCATCCCATTTCCCCTGCACATACTGTCAGAATGATTGTGCTGCTGGACAATGTAACACTTTTGTTTCCAGTAGCTCAAGATATATCCGTGCACATTCTCTCCTCCCTGTCCCATGTGGTTTAGCGTGATCACTGAAGACCTGCCAGAAAGGCAGAAATACCTGCACTGTCACTGTTAAGTTGATGTCATCAGTGGCCACCACTGAAACAAGACATTTTTTTTACAATGACTTCTGAAAGACTGCAGTTAGAACTATACATTTTAATTTAACATTAAGCGGGCATTTCTAACCTTCAAACACAAAACTTACTTGCCTTACCTGCCCCCAACCCCAACTGTTATTCAATCTACTACCAGTTTCATTCATGCATTTTAAAGAAACATTTAAGGGTATGTCCATCCTTCTTAAACCTTTAATATACGTTGAGTCTAGTCCCCCCCAGCGGCGCCCAGCCAACATCTCATTTGTTTATTTTTTGAAACTTCCCCAAGAACTTTACTTACTCTTACCTTCTCGGGGTTTCCTCCTGCTTTCCACTCTCCGGACTGCCGTCCTGTCTTGCTCAAAATTCAGATTAGGGTGACGAAACCGTCACGCGCTCCTGTATTGGCTGAGAGGCACCATCACGGACGCAGCGCCGGTAGTTCTGAACGAGCATCGGAAAGAGGAATGGTAAGTTAGGTTTGGGGGAATTTCTGGAACTAAATATCAGCGGTTGGGCTGGGGACGACTCTACCTTATATTAATAGGGATTTTGAGCTAGGGGAACTTCTCCCGGAGGGGATCAGGAGCAAGAAGTCCTCATGGACTCTGCATTAAACTTTACCTCGGCTGGTAGTTTTTTTTTTTTTTTCTGTAACTTTGGGGGTGGTGTGTGAGGTTGGGGGGCCCAGCCGCCATGATAGAGCTGGGGATGTAAGGTAAGGTATTTTTATTTTACTAAACAGAGTGGGGAGAGTGGCCGGAGTAGCGGGGGATTATAGTTTTTTGGGGGTGGACATGCCCTTTAATAATAAATGAAAAAAAATTACTCTCAATGAGCTTTATAAGCTTGAACATGAGCAGAGGAGCAACGGAATCAGCAATTAATAATCATTGTTGTGATGTCAGCAGTTGCTGCTGCCTTGATTGACTGCATGAGGGAAGAGCCAGGTTTAACTATGCCAGAATGGGGACAATAATTGATTATTACTTGTAATAATTATTACAAGTCCACGACCACCGCCGCTTGGCCCCTCTCCACTGCTGCTGCTACAATGCCTTTTCCATTCCCAAGCAGCACATGGAGGCTTTTCGAAAAATGGCATTCAGCCATTGGCTATAACTGACTGCCTTACCTGGAAGTGCAGGGAGCCGTGGAAGTGGTTCGGCTTGTAAGTATAATTTCTTGTTCTGGGACATTATTTAACGTTTAAGCAAATGTAACCTAGCTTTTTGGGGTCATGAATAAACATACTAAAGGTTTAATTAGGGGTGGACATACCCTTTAAGGACAAATATAGTGTAAAAATTAACTTTTTAAAATGAAAAGTACCTGGGGCAGGGAGGTAGAATTTTCCAATAATTCTCCCATATTGTTTGTGTGAGGCTACAGCAATAGTTTTCCTCTGCCATGTGTGCCACGGGCCTTCTGTATTAAAGATAGCACTGAAGCACTCTGAAGGACTGGCAGAAGCATTTTTTTTTGCGGCTTACCGTTCCTCTTATAAAATTATATTTGGAGGTAGAAACTCTAATCCTGCCTCAGAGTAACTTGTTTTTAGAACATTTTCCTGATGATTTTGGTGAAAAGGCCAACCCCTTATCAGACTGTCCATACACAGACATTTTGTACTAAGTCTCAAGACAGATTTCATTATAGACATTTCATTATAAACAAGGGTATCTGAATTTTACATTGTACTGATGCTATCATCAGAGAATAAAAAGATAAATAAGGCACAAAAGGGGTTCTTTTCCGTGCATTCACAGAATTCCAGATCTATTTTGTGAACACTGTTTAAAACACGGGATTTTATTATTTGGACAGGAATATCAGTGCTTTTGCAGTGGATTCCACAGAAAGGTAAGTTTTGTTTAATCATTATCCTGGCTTCGAGATATTGTTTGAAAACGGAAGGTAAAAATAGCTTCTCCGAAGGTGGAACCACAAGATGCACCTGTCTGTTCCACATGGGCCTAGGCAAGTCCTTTAAATGTCTACTTGATGTTACATTACCTATATCTACACATATTATTGCTATGGCCACTACTGCCTCCTTTAAATAAATTAAACTTAAATACAATTCCTAATGACTAAAACCAGATGGCCCTCATTAAGGCCAGTTACACACCTATACATTAAATTGTCTCTGCTCATGCTTTCAAAATATCCATTATAATTTGGCATGGGCTCAAATTCCTTTCATTCTCATTAGATAATGAAACAGCATATGAAGAACTTCATAGTCAGTGACCCTCTCTGGCAACTGTCCCTTGATGCCAACACAAATAATATGTATGGATGAAGGTCCTTGTTCAATAACAATCACCTCTAGCAGTGATTGATTTATTTTTTTTAGAAAATCGAGCATTACGAAATTGACTTAGAATTAATCTTATGAGAATATAGACACTCAGTCCACTGTGTTGGCTTTTTAATGCATTAAGCCAAGGATACATGGCACAAGAAGACCTAAGAACTCAATGGTAAGAACACACCAGAAATTGTTCTTTTTACAGTTGGCCCCGATGAGTCTCTCTAACGGGATGGTCTTCCAACCAAATGCATTTATGTTTTGCCCATTGGCAGTTGTGGAGGCAGACGTGTTGGGTATAAACTAAATTGGAAAAACCTTTGTGTAAGTATTCTAAAGATGGAAAAAAAGAAAATACACGTAAAAGACCCAGCATAGATATGCTCCAACCCAGAGATATGTCTTCTTAGGAATAATATTGCCACTGATACAACTGAACCGCCACCATTCTGCAGCATTTACCTTTTACAATCCACAACGCTACTTTATTTATATATTTATAGGCCCCACTGTGAAACGCTGTGATTTAGAGGCAGCACAGTACTTTTACTCTCATTCAGTTGGAGCTGTACACACCATTTGAAAGTAAAGTTATGAGACCTTACAATAGTGAATTACCCACTTCATGGTTATCCCCCTGTTCGTCCACCCACCCCACACTTCGGCCATGGTATACATACATAATAGGCACATTTAAAATGTAGAGAGACACACAAGAATTGACATTGTACTGTAATTTTAAATGATTTCAGAGGCCAATCAAAGAAAACTTAAATGTGATGAGAGCCGCACTCTTACAAGTGATTTTTTATTGTGACTTACTGGCGTGCACAAAGTTTTGGGGTCCCCCTTTCCTCAGATGCACATGGCACAGGGGAACAACATTACAGCGTGGGTTCCTGCTTGACGCGTTTCGTGGTTTAGTTTCCCGGACCCAAGCTCTAATGTTGTTCCCTGTCCATGTGAGTTTTCAATAAAGGCAATTTTTTAATTGCTGCAAGCTGCTACCTGTTGTCCCCGTCCATCCTCTGGCTGTAATCGTTTTTGCATGAAATAGTATTAATGGGCAACTATAGAAACCTGACAACCCCCTTAAAGATGAAACTGCATTATCAGGAAGATAGGAAGCCTTTGTCCTACCTCCATTTTTGCCCCTGTGAACGGTCAAAAAAAAGCTATGCTAGTGCCATTGCTGATAGCTCACTGCTAGTGATGAATCCTGGTCGATTCGGAACTACCGGTTTCAAAAATCTGCGGATCCAATGGATTTTTAACACTGTGAACTTGGAATTTTTCATCCAAAAATCGAATTTTTAGAAAACCAAAATTTCTAAGAAAAAATTGCAGTTGACTCCACAAATGTGCAACTGAAAATGTGAAAAGTTCCAATTGATTGGGTTTGAGGGTCTGATATGTTTACCGCAACCACTGTCGAATGAAACCGGGTCTCACTGCTCATTACCCCCCTGCTGGTTTGTATGATTCCTGTCAGGAAAGAAGCCAAGACCGGGTAGGGGGCGAGTGGGGTATCAGTCCGCTCATTATCCAACTCTCTGATTAATCTTTTCTTACTACATACTACATGCCTGCCCCCCCTAATGCAATGATGGAAAGGAACCAGAGAACGATTTAGGGTCTCTATGTTGAGGACGCTAACAGTACAACCAATCTATAAGGATATTTATACTGATGTATAGATTGTATAGTATATATGCGTATTCCTTTGTACTCTGGTCTATCTATGAGTCTGTTTGTTTCTATTAAAATATGAACTAGTTAACAAGAGTTCTGCCAAGCTACACTGGTTCTCGTTGGCTAGGAGGGAGCTAATCAATCAATGGTTCTCCTGATACTTCTGGGTAACAAGCTGCGAAAGAACTGGGTTTTCCTTTGATTCTTCCCTGGAGTAAACTTCCTCCATGATCAGTATCATAATGAAAGTGACACATGGGGAGAGAAATATTGGTTGGATTTTTGCCACCCATTACCAAGTTCTACACTAGTGGAGCAGAGATTTGACTAGGCCCAAAGTCAGCTGAAAAACTCTTAATGATCGGATGTTTTCTAAGGGCTTCTGTGGCTCTCTAGACTAAAACATAAAGGTCAGACTTCAATATCTGGATCATTCAATACTGTTCAAAAAACATGTTAATCCGCACGTAGGTTTACTACGCCAATGTTTTTATGAAAAAGGTTGGAATCAATTGCCTTCATTTTTATTTTGAGCTGATCAAGAAGCTTATATTGTTACCTTTCCTTTTACAGATGGCTGGTGCACCCATAGACCAGTAACAAAAATACCTGTAATATGCACCAATCAAACTTTAAAGGGTAACTTTAAAGAGAGCATAGCTAGTGAAGGTTATAGCCAATGAAGAGCTTCTAATGAAATCTGTCTGCCATCTTGTGATGTTGTATCCGCTTAAAGGGATGTATCCAGGTGTATGCAGGATAAAGATTGTTTGTACCAACTGTCACACTTTGATCTTCATCCAATGTATGTTATACACCCCAACTACCATATTTACCAAATTCCCCAACAAAACTGTATCTCCTTTTCAAGGATATACAAATCCTCAAAAAAAAATGGGCCATTATCTAATCAATGTAATCCAACCTGCTACTCCTCATCATTTTTAATTTTTTGGCAGTTTCCATGGCCCCCTGCAACACAACAGAACACAAATGAATGGCGAGTGTCTCTCAATCCTTTTGAATCTGGGAGGTATGATACATAAGTCTATATGTTACAGCAAGGATCCGATTTGTTTGCATAAATTACACATTCCAGTCAACAATAGCCTTTGTTGGGTTCTGTGTTGAGGATACTTCAAGGGAGCTTTATCTCTAATTGCCGACAAAGATAACGTTTCACAAAGGTTTCTTCCGAACGAGTAAACATGTATCTTTCTACTCTTCTTCTATTCTACGCTCTCCAAGGATTTGAAACTACCTACAAGAATTATCACATTAGCCCGCCAGAATACACAGGGGTTTTGCATTAACATGCTTTTTTTTTTCTCCTTCCTATTTAGTATAGCTGCTGTATTCTGTTGGGCAAATAAGCCACTGAGCTGTGGGGAATCCTACGGAATTACGCTTACAAAGCTGTGCAGTAAATATAATAATTATTGAGAATTTTTTTTCTATTAGTATTTGCTTAGGTGCTATAAATATGAATTAGTGTAATGGCGCAGAGCCGTGAAACTCTCTGCCATTGAGTCAATTACCAGTTTTATTGTCAGAGATGTCTCTCTGTGACAGGACAAGAACAAATATAGATTTTCGTAGGAATTTTTTTGAATCCCCGCCTTTAATGTGCAGCTAAATACAGATCTATTACAGATAAATATCCCTCGCTGTTTCTGAAAACATAAAAAAAAGGCTCGTACACACTGCTCAATATGCACTCATCACAACCCCAGACACAGACGTGTAACAGCCGACCAATGGGTGTTTTGGACGAGAATCGTCCGTTGTATACGGTCGTGTTCGTGGTCATTCATAGATCTGCCGGGCGGATCACACAAACAACCCTGACTGACCGAATGCTAAACACGGACGATTCGGAAAAAAACCACCATTTGGCTGTGTGTAGCCGTCAGGGCTGTGGCTCAGGACGCACATCGTGTGTACGAATCTTAAGCCTTGCAGTGATTGGTTGGATAAACATTTATCTTAGACTGGGTACAAACCATACAACCAACCACCATTATCGGTTGGTTGGAAATATTGTATGGTGTAGGTGGGGGCGGCAGCCAGATCGGACGAACGGTAATGTTGGGTATATCATGGCCATCGGCGGTTCCCTATGGGGATCAGTCCGGGCCACTATGGCCGCAAACCGACAGTGATTTGTTCCAGCAGACCCGCACGCTGTTATTCAAACGAGACGGCCAGGACAAAACTCATCCGGTGTGTACCCAGCCTTAATATAATGTCTCATAAGTGACAAATTAAGACTTATACAATCAATTGCAAAAAAAAAAAACTTTAACCAGAACCTAAAATATAATTATATATTATATAGTGGATACTACAACCCCCAACTTTAAATTATAGAATGTTTGTACCTCGGATTCCATTGAAATCCACTGCAGGTACCCGTTGATTATATACCCCCCTACAGGGGTAGGTTAATACGTGGGGTATAAAGGTTAGACTAATGAAGTTGTCTTTATACAATCCCAATACTAGTTCCTATGTAACTGTTAATCAGACATTATTGGTGGGTAGAAAGGTTGGACTAGATGGACATATGTCTTTATACAACCTCCAATACTATGTTAATATGTAACTGTTACAGCATTATGAGTAGGGTATAAAGGTTGGACTAGATGGACGTATGTCTTTTCCAACCTTCAATACTATGTTACTATGTACTGTTATACAACATTATGGTAGGGTATAGAGGTTGGACTAGATGGACATATGTCCTTTATACAACCTCCAATACTAGTTATATGTAACTGTTATACAGACTTATTGGTAGGGTATAAAGGTTGACGAGATGTATGTATGTCTTTATATAACCTCCAATACTATGTTACTATGTAACTGTTAGACAGACATGATGGTAGGGTATAAGGTTGACTGGATGAACGTATGTCTTTATACAACCCCCATACTATGTTACTATGTAACGTTATACAGACATTATGGTAGGGTAAAAGATTGGACTAGATGACGTATGTCTTTATACAACCTCCAATACTATGTTACTATGTAACTGTTATACAGACATTATGGGTAGGGTAAAAGGTTGGACTAGATGGACGTATGTCTTTTATACAACCTCCAATACTATGTTACTATGTAACGTTATACAGACATTGTTGGTACGGTAAAAAGGGTGTGGACAGAATAACGTATGTCTTTATACAACCTCCATAACTATGTTACTATGTAACTTTAGACAGACTTATGGGTAAGGGTATAGTTGGCTCTAGATGGACAATATGTCTTATACAATCCCAATCACTATGTTACCATGTAACTGTTTATACACATTATGGGTAGGGTAAAAGGTTGAATTAGATGGACATATGTCTTTAAACAACCTCCACATACTATGTTACCATGTAACTGTTTATAACAGACATTATGGGTAGGGTATAAAGGTTGGACTAGATGGACGTATGTCTTTATACAACCTCCAATACTAGGTTTACTATGTAACGTGTTATACAGACATTATGGGTGGGCATAAGGTTGGACTAGATCGAGTACGTCTTTATACAACCTCCAATACTATGTTACTATGTACCTGTTAGACAGACTTAGGGTAGGTATAAAGGTTGAATGAAGAACATATGTCTTTATACAACTCCATACTATGTTACTATTAACTGTTAGACAGACAATTATGGTGGGTATAAAGGTTGGACTAGATGGACATTATCTTTACACACCTCCATACTATGTTACCATTAACTGTTTACAGACATTTTGGTAGGGTATAAAGGTTGAATTAGATGGACATATATCTTTATACAACCTCCAATAACTATGTTACCATGTAACTGTCATACAGACATTATGGGTAGAGTATAAATGTTGGACTAGATGGACGTATATCTTTATACAACCTCCAATACTATGTTCTATGTAACTTTTATACAGACATGATGGGTAGGGTATAAAGGTTGACTAGATGGACTTATGTCTTTATACAACCTCCAATACTATGTTACTATGTAACTGTTATACGACTTATGGTAGGGTTATAGGTTGGACTAGATGGACGTATGTCTTTATACAACCTCCAATACTATGTTACTATTGTAACTGTTAGACAGACATTATGGTAAGGTATAAAGGTTGAACTAGATGGACGTATGTCTGTTATAACACCTCCAATACTATTTACTATGTACTGTTAGACAGACATTTGGGAGGGTATAAAGGTTGACTAGATGGACGTATGTCTTTTATACAACCTCCAATACTAGGTTACTATGAACTGTTATACAGACATATGGGTGGGGATAAAGGTTGGACTAGATCGCGTACGTCTTTATACACCTCCAATACTATGTTACTGATTAACTTTAGACAGACTTATGGGTAGGGTATAAAGGTTGGACTAGATGGACGTATGTCTTTATACAACTCCATACTAGGTTACTATGTAACTGTTATACAGACATTGGTGTGGGGCATAAAGTTTGGACTAGATCGACGTACGTCTTTATACAACCCTCCATACTATGTTCTATGTATGTTAGACAGACATTAGGGTAGGGTATAAAGTGTTGAATGAAGATAGACATATGTCTTTATACAACCTCCATACTATGTTACTATGTAACTGTTATACAGACTTATGGGTAGGGTATAAAGCTGGACTAGATGATGGATGTCTTTATACACCTCCAATACTATGTTACTATGTAACTGTTATACCAGACATTATGGGTAGGGTATAAAGGTTGGACAGATGGACGTTGTCTTTATACAACCTTCCATACTATGTTACTATGTAACTGTTAGACAGACATTATGGGTAGGTTATAAGTTGAATTAGATGGATGTATGTCTTTATACAACCTCCAATACTATGTTTACTATGTAACTGTTATACAGACATTATGGTAGAGTGTAAAGGTTGGACTAGATGGACGTATGTCTTTATACAACCTCCATGCTATGTTACTATGTAACCTGTATACATACATTATGGGTAGGGTATAAGGTTGAATTAGATGGATGGATGTCTTTATAACAATCTCAATACTATGTTACTATGTAAACTGTTATCAGACATTATGGGTAGGGTATAAAGGTTGGACTAGATGGACGTATGTCTTTATACAACTCCAATACTATGTTACTATGTAACTGTTAACAACATTATTGGTAGGGTATAAAGTTGGACTAGATGGACGTATGTCTTTATACAACCTCCAATACTATGTTACTATGTAACTGTTAGACAGACATTATGGGTGGGTATAAAGTGGAACTAGATGACAATTCTTTATACAATCTCAATTCTATGTTTACTATGTAACTTTTATACGACATTATGGGGTAGGGTAAAAGGTTGAATTAGATGGACATATGTCTTTATACAACCTCCATACTATGTTACCATGTAACTGTTATAAGATACATTATGGGTAGGTATAAAGGTTGGACTAGATGGACGTAATCTTTATACAACCTACAATACTATGTTACTATGTAACTTTTATTACAGAACATTATGGTAGGGTATAAAGGTTGTGACTAGATGGACTGTATGTCTTTATACACCTCCAATACATGTTACTTATGTACCTGTTATACAGACATTATGGGTAGGGTATAAAGTTGGACTAGAGGGACGTATGTCTTTATACAACCCTCCAATACTATGTTACTATGTAACTGTAGACAGACATTATGGGTAGGTTATAACAGGTTGTTGGACTAGATGGACGTATGTCTTTATACCTCATACAGTGTCTTGTCTATGGTCTGTTAGACGACATTATGGGTAAGGTTAAGGTGTGGACTAGATGGCGTATGTCTTTATACAACTCTCCAATACTATGTTACTATGTAACTGTTAGACAGACATTATGGTGGTAAAAAGGTTAATTAGATGGATGTATGTCTTTATACAACCTCCAATACTAGTACTATGTAACTGTTATACAGACATTATGGGTAGAGTGTAAAGGATGGACTAGATGGACGTATGTCTTTATACAATCTCCAATGCTTGTTACATAGTAACTGTTATACAGACATTAGGGGTAGGTATAAAGGTTGAATTAGATGATGTATGTCTTATACAATCTCCAATACTATGTTACTATGTAACGTATACAGACATTATGGGTAGGTATAAAGGTTGGACTAGATGGACGTATGTCTTTATACACCCTCCAATACTATGTTCTATTAACTGTTAACAACATTATTGGTAGGGTATAAAGGTTGGACAGATGGACGATGTCTTTATCCAACCTCCAATATCTATTTTACTATGTCTGTTAGACAGACATTATGGGTAGGGTATAAAGGTTGGACTATAATGGACATTGTCTTTATATACAATCCTCAATCTTATTACTGATGTAACTGTTATACAGACATTATGGGTAGGGTAAAGGTTGAATTAGATGGACATAGTCTTTATACAACCTCCAATACTATGTTACATTGTAACTGTTATACAGACATTATGGGTAGGGTATAAGGTTGACTAGTGGACATATATCTTATACACCTCAATACTATGTTACTATGTAACTTTTATACAGACATTATGGGTAGGTATAAAGGTTGGACTAGATGGACGTATTCTTTTATAACCCTCCCAATACTATTGTCTATGTAACTGTTAACAACATATGGGTAAGGTATAAAGGTTGGACTAGATGGACGTATGTCTTTATCACACCCTCCAATACATGTTACTATGTAACTGTTTACAGACATTATGGGTAGGATATAAGGTTGGACATAGGACGTTTTTTATACACCTCCAATACTATGTATTATGTAACTGTTAGACAGACATTATGGTAGGTTTAAAGGTTGGACTAGATGGACGTATGTCTTTATACAACCTCCAATACTATGTTCTATTTAACTGTTAGACAGACATTATGGTAAGGTATAAAGGTTGGACTAGATGGACGTAGTCTTTATACACCCTCCAATACTATGTTACTAAATAACTGTTAGACAGACATTATGGGTAGGGTATAAGGTTGGACTAGATGGACGTAGGTCTTTATACCTTCAATACTATGTTCTATGTAACTGTTAGACAGACATTATGGGTAGGTTATAAAGGTTGGACTAGAGAGACGTATGTCTTTATACAACCTCCAATACTAGTGTACTAATAACTGTTAGACAGACATTTATGGGTAGGTGTATAAAGGTTTGGCCTAGATGGCGTATGTCTTTATACAACCTCCAATACTATGTTACTGATTAACTGTTTACAGACATTATGGGAAGGTATAAAGGTTGGACAGATGGCCGTATGTCTTATACAACCTCCAATACTATGTTACTATTTAACTGTTATACAGACTTATGGTAGGGTATAAAGGTTGGACTAGATGGACTTGTCTTTATACACCCTCCAATACTATGTTACTATGTAACTGTTGACAGACATTATGGGTAGGATATAAAGGTTGGACTAGATGGACGTATGTCTTTATACAACCTCCAATACTATGTATTATGTAACTGTTAGACAACAACATATGGGTAGGGCATAAATGTTGGACTAGATGGACGTATGTCTTTTATACAACCTCCAATACTATGTTCAATGTAACTGTTATACACCATTATGGGTTAGGGTAAATTAAGATGGACTAGATAGACGTATGTCTTTATCAACCTCCAATACTATGTTAATATGTAACTGTTATACAGACATTATGGTAGGGTATAAAGTTGAATTAGATGGACTATGTCTTTATACAACCCCAATACTATGTTACTATGTTACTGTTATACAACATTATGGGTAGGGTAGAAAGATTGAATTAGATGGACATAGTCTTTATACAACACCTCCAATACTATGTACTATGTAACTGTTATACAGACATTATGGGTAGGGTATAAGGTTGAAGGAGAGACTATATGGTTTTGTCCTATACAATGCTTGTACTATGTAATGTTATACAGACATTATGGGTAGGGTATAAAGGTTGAATTAGATGGCCGTATGTCTTTATACAACCTCCAATACTAGTGACTATGTAACTGTTATACAGACATTATGGTAGGGTATAAAGGTTGAATTAATGGACGTATGTCTTTATACAACCTCCAATACTATGTTACTATGTAACGCTAGACAACATTATGGGTAGGGTATAAAGGTTGGACTAGATGGACGTATTTTTATGCAACCTCCAATACTATGTTACTATGTAACTGTTATACAGACATTATGGGTAGGGTTAAAGGTTGAATTAGATGGACGTATGTCTTTATCCAACCTCCAATACTATGTTACTATGTAACTGTTATACAGACATTATGGCTAGGGTATAAAGGTTGGATGGTGGACAGATGTTTTATACAACCTCCAATACTATGTTACTATGTCTGTTATACAGACATTATGGTAGGGTATAAAGGTTGAATTAGATGATATGTCTTTATACACCTCCTATACTATGTTACTATAGTAACTGTTATACAGACATTATGGGTAGGGTATAAAGGTTGAATTAGATGACTTATATCTTTATTATACAACCTCCAATACTATGTTACTATGTAACTGTTATACAGACATTATGGTAGGGTATAAAGGTTGCATTAGATGGACGTAGGTCTTTATATACAACCTCCAATACTATGTTCTATGTAAACTGTTTATACAGACATTATGGGTAGGGTATAAAGGTTGAATTAGATGGACATATGTCTTTATACACCTCAATTATTATGTTTTATGTCATATATTATGAAAATACTTATCACCCCAGACTACTCTGTGACACTGGCCCAATTTTAATTCTAATTTTAATTTTTTTGGCATGAATGGGGGCGATAGGTGGTAAGACATATCTCCTTTAACTCCCGGTCTTCAATTATAGTGATATGGGGGCAGGCCTGATATAATGTATACATATAATTGTAAAGCGCTATGGAAAATGTTTTGCCCCACGTCTATAATCCACAACAATAATAATGATAATAAAATAAGTATATTTTAATATTATATTTGGTCATTTACTTGAAAACACACAGTATTAGATATAAAATATGCCAAAAGGCCCCAATGTAAAAATTAAACATTTTATGCAGTGGCGTAACTAGGAAAAACGGGCCCCCAGCAAAACATGATGGGGCCCCTATCCATGCTTCATCCACAGTGGTTTTCTGGGAGGGAGGCTATATCTGTCATAGTAAAAATAGGAAGATGGGGCCCCCTTGGCTCCTGGGCCCCCCTGCGGTTGCTCCCCCGCTCCCCTGTAGTTACGCCCCGATTTTATGAAAATGAAGCACAAGAGGCAAATGCCATCTCCATAAACACCCCCATATACAGGTTTTTAAATGCTGTGTTATTAAGAGCTGTGCGATGGAATGCCACTTTTATTAAATAGCTTTTAGCGTAATCCATTAAAATAATATATATCACACTTACAAAGAACTGTACATTTGGAATTTCACATAATAACATTTAGCCGAGCTGCATATTGATAGTAACGATCAGGGTGTGTGGAATTCAACTTCATTCTGTGGGGTTTCTAGTTAAGGGCTGATAGATGCCAAACATTCTAAGACAGTCTGAGGGTTTAAATGTGTGTATGTTGGGAGATGGGGAAAATAATCAATGGATAACTAGATATACTCAACAAAATGTTAAAGCCAAATAGTATTTTGAAGGAGACGACATACCAAGGTATACATAGTATTTTGTAAGAATCAAATAAAAACAAATTGTAGTTTGTTATAACCAAACATGCCAAATGGTATTTTGCAGGAAACAGACTAAAACGTACAGCATTTAAGAACCAACACATACATCAAAGAGAATTCTCTAAAAACCAATCACACCAAATAGTCTTTTTAAGGATCACACACACACCAAATATATATTTGTAGGGATCAAACAAACTAATTAGAATATGTGAGAACAAAACTCACCAAATAGTATTTTGTAAGAACCAAGAACCAATAGTATTTTGTAAGAACACACACCAAATAGTATTTTGCAAGTATTAAACACAATGTAGGGATCAAACACAAAAAACAATATTTTGTAAGAAGCAAAAACACCAAATAGTATTTTGTAGGGTTAAACGCAATGTGGGATCAACACAACAAACAATTTTTGTAAAACCAAACACACCAAATAGTATTTTGTGGTAGCCAACACACCAAATAGTATTTTGTAGGGATTAAATGCAATGTAGGGATCAAACACAACAACAATATTTTGTAAGAACCAAACACACCCAAATGTATTTGGTAGGGATTAAACGCAACGTAGGGATCAAACACAACAAACAATATTTTGTAAAAACCAAACACATCAAATAGTATTTTGTGGGAACCAAACACACCAAATAGTATTTTGTAGGGATTAACCAATGTAGGGATCAAACACAACAAACATATTGTAGAACCAAACACACCAAATAGTATTTTGTGGGAACCAACACAACCAATAGTATTTTGTAGGGATTAACGCAATGTAGGGATCAAACACAACAAACAATATTTTGTAAGAACCAAACACACAAATAGTATTTTGTAGGGATTAAACACAATGTAGGGATCAAACATATTTTGTAGAATCAAACACCAAATAGTATTTTGTAAGACCCAAACACTGAAATAGTACAAAAAATCTACATATTATTTTAATATCTAAAAAAAAATGCATATTCTATATAATCTATTTTGGGTTTTAAATCTACTTTTGTTTGTGTGGGGGAGGATAAGGGAACGGCGTAGACATGAATCATTCTCAGAAATTTCAGTGTTTCCATGACATCAATGGGCAATCGTCCAGAATTCTTTACAAGACGGGAAGGTACCAAATAGCTACATCAGACAAAAGAGACTGATGTGCTTGATTTTCCACCCTAAGGGATTATATTCTTCATAAAGATTTCATCAATAATTTCTCCCTAATCAAAACAGCAAAACCAAAGGGGCAAAACTGGAGTAAACTTTTTTTCTAGTCGAATTAATAACTTCCCCCTTGGAATTATGGGAATGCAGACCATCCAAAGAACATCAGATAACGTAAATGAATATTACGATGAATAACCTCCCCCATAACAAGAAGTGCCCAATCCAAACACCTGCTCAGGGTAAAACTAGAAACATTACAATTGTACCCCATCAGGAACCCATGTACACAGATAGACGGAAGTTGGTGTTGAAGCAAAGAGGTTCGTCCCTGCCAGAGTAACGGGAGTTGTAGTTTGGCAAGAGCTAAGGCCTATTATTTGATTGAAAACCCTGACAGTATATATGTGCTAGATGCGTGCCAATGGAATTAAAGGGTTAAAAACCCACATGCTGGTCCCTGGGGTCTGAAAAGAACCAACTACTGGCACAGAACACACCTAAGGTTCTATTCATTCACAATGCATTGTCTCCGGCGTCGCGATTCTCTCCTAGAAATCACCAGTTGTGGTACATTTATAAATGGCTGCCAATTCTCTCAATGAACTGCAAAAATATATATATAGCCAAGCAACATCAAAACCAAACCTATTTATTAACAGATAGGCGGCCAGAAAATATAAACCAGACGTAATCACTGCGGAATTTTCGAGACAAACCTCCAGTACTACCGTGCAGCATCCGCTGCGGATATTTTTTTGGCACCCAGACAATGTGTGCAGTGCCAAGCCCCATGCTAAAGCTACTTAAAGGATGCAAGCTAGTAGCATTAATTGCTCAATAAGTGTACACAGCACACAGCATTACTGGCTCATCCTGAAACAGACACAGAGCATCTAATGGGTTTTGTTTGGTGATCAGCAGTATGGAGGAGGCAAAAAAATAAAAATAAAAAGAGAAAACAATAGGCAGAATATTTGGGTCGTATGGACTTCTTCCTTCCAATTTCACATCTGCTCTTCCCCGCAAGAGGCGTCAAAACCTAATAAAGGTCTAGGAAATAGAGGGGGTTTGTCCCTTTTAATCTGCAAATAAATAATTTTTCTGGGCAGAACAGATCAGGTGCCATTTAAAGTATGTGTGATTTAGTAATGGGGACAGATAGATAGGGACAGATGGTGATAGATAATATTTAGATAGTATAGATAGAAGATATAGATAGATGATGATGATAGATAGATAGATAGATAGCTAGATGATAGATAGATAGATAGATATCTAGATAGATAGATAGATAATAGCTAGATAGAGAGATATATAGCTAGATAGATGATATATAGTCTAAAGCATAGATGATAGATCGTCAGCTGTGATGCTTGATAGTCATGATAGATTATAGAGAGAATCGATGATGATATGAGATAGATATAAAATATCATGAAACTAGAGAAGACAGACGATAGATAGATAGATCAACATAGATAGATAGATAGATAAGGTAGATGGTTGTATGCTCTGTCTGTCGCTGCTGTGTGAGTCTTCTGTGCTGCTGCTGGCTCGTGTTGTAGCTCTGTTTTTTTTTGCGGGTGGTTTTGTTGTGTGTGTGTGTGTGTTTGTGTGTGTTGTGTGTAGTGTGTGTGTGTATGATTAGTGTGTGCTGTGTGTTGTGTGTTGTTGTGTGTGTGTGTTGTGTGTAGATGGATATAGTGAGTACATGAAGAAATAGATATAATCATGATAACTAGAGACGGCAGAGATAGATAGATAGATGTAGATCGTGAGAGATGAATATAAGTAATCATGATACTAGATAAGATAGATAGATAGAGAGTGAGACAGATAGACAGAGAGAGAGAGAGAGAGATAGATATGTATAGATAGATAGATGATGATAGATGATAGATAGATAGACAGACGATAGATAGATAGATCTATATACTTTAATCCATAGCATGGCATTTCTAATTAATTAGCACGGTAGCACAGTATTAATCAGAAAAAAAAACAGTACGGTAATTTTAGGTTCTACTGGAATTAGCCTTGTATGTTGACTCATTATGTACGATTATCCTCATTATTGTGACGTGGTGTTTATTTGTGACTTCGGTTGACTTACAACAACATGACGTGAATTGTTAATCTCCTGTTTCCCTGGTGCACTGAGGCCATAGGAATGCTCATTATTTAAACATGTTGAAGACTCATTTTGCCCTTTACCACTACAATGGACAGATAGTGCTAGATACACAAGAAAATAAGTACTTCAGCATTTGGATGGGCTTATAGAATATGCAATCAGGGCAAAACGCACAGTATTTTGGGGGAAACCCTCTGGGTTCAATACACAGCATCACCTAAAACACTAAAGAGACTAGTATTTTACTAAGAACCCCCAACCCTCCCCTCACTTCCCCCAAATCCTACAAAGAAAAGTCATAAATTTTACCGTCCTAAACGCCCAATTTTCAGATTACAGAACACTGGACAGTTTTAAGATAAAAGGAACTTACCAGGCATTCAGATAATGATTAGCTGAAACACTGTTAGGACACTTTATAGGGAACAAGCTGAACCTTACTGTATATGCAGTAGCAAAGAGAAACATAAGAGGAGTCAGTGTAGGATAAGATGAATGGATTATGTTGTGCTATTGGGTTATCAGACCGATCCACACACATAAATCTTGTTAATGTGCGAGACCAGCTCACTGTAAGCAACACAAAGGGTTTGGCACTAGCTTCTGCTTAGGAAAAAAAACCCAAAAACACAGAGAGCTGGCTGGCAGCACCAGCGCCAATTCTTCGGATAGTTGGACAAATCATTTTGTGTGAATCGGTGAAAATAGGATTTAAAGGAAGACACAAAAAAAATATGATGCAAGATCGTATAATAAGGTGAAATGTACCTGATTTCTAAGTTTAAGCTTACTCTTATTGCCCCCCTTTATTTCCATTTCTCTTGTAATGGACTAATTATCCTGTAAGCTAAATGTTATGTTTTATTTATATGCACTAATGGGAACTACCATATGGATTTCTAATTCTAAGTCAATTCCAAAATTAGGCTTGTGCTAATCCTCAACACTGGGTTAGCATTATTTTCCAAAGGTATACTTGCCCTTGCCAAGTCTGGTTGGCTCCGACCCCTTCCTGAGATCGGACAAGTAAACGCTTCTTGCAGAGATCGTTTTCCCATAGGTCAGACACATCCATGGGGCTTTAGGTAAGTATACCTTCAGAACTAATTCAAACCTAGGGGTGATTAACTAGCAGGGAGGGTTGGAGTTGTGCTTTGATGTCCTGGTACACACAAGTTCATATACAGTAAACGCCGATATTCCTCCAAAGGTTTACTGAATGGTTTATCTGGAAATTAAACGTGATTTAAATCAGCCCAACCACTTGTAGTGACCAGAAATAGGAGTGATGGTCCGAGTTGAAAATGGTGGCTAATATTTCCCCTGATTAATCATATCATCATCTGTGGCAGTTGATTGAAATATTGACTTGTGTTTAAGAGGTTTTCATTTTCCATTAACTAACCTTATTAATATACCATATTAAAGGGCATGTCCACACTTAAACAATGGTCAATTTTCATTTATCTGCATTTTCTACCAGTTTATTACATGCATTTCTAACCCAGATATTTAATGATAAGTTATATTCCTTTCTGGCAAAGGTATCTGCTTCCTCCCTCTGCTCACTGAGCTTTTTAGAACCATTAGCATGTGCAGAGGAGGCAGCATGGGAAACAGCAGTCAATTATTGGCTATGATGTCACTGCCTTGATTGACTGCATGGAGGGAAGGCCTCCTTACAGAATAAGACAATAATTATCCTACAATTTCTGCATAAGGTGGCCATAGATGCTACAATCCAATTGTACGATCAGATTTGCTGAATTTGTTTCTAACTGGTCCGATGGGGAAATGATTGGAAATTGTTACGATCATCCATACATGATTCTGACGATCATATGATATTGGAATATCCAGATATCATACCATCTTATTAGTAATACAGGTAACAAAGTTCAAAGTATATCAGTTTGGGTTTGGGGGCAGAAGAAAATAGGGCTGTCCAGTCCGTTAGTTACTTTTTAAGGGGGAATTCCTTCTATATTAGTGAAGATGCCAGACACATTTATGTTTTGGCACACAGGCCTTTATCAATGAGAGGTGGCTAGAAGGGACTGGATGTCTAGTAGGTATCCGGTGTGAAATTCATTGAAATATAATTTTTCCCAACTATCACTACAATTTTTTTGTTGATCTGTTCCCCCATCTGAAACATCTAATATTTGGACTGTCAATCAAGTACATAATTATCATAAACTCTTTTGTTCTGTATAGTTTTGCTGTTGCTGGAATGGTGACAGTTGGTATGTGAACTGCATGGTGGGAAATTCCCTCTTCCAATGCTGCCTCATAGGGATTACGGAGCATGCTTGCCCTCACAAACAGCTAGATAATCTGGCAGGGGCTGGGAACTGAGCCTGAGTACTAGAACAAGTAATGGATTAAAGTCCCGCAACAACACAAAATCATCAGAGTAAGTGCTCTTACATGTATTTATTTCTTGATTGAAGTATTTTTTTCAGTGTACATGTGGTCTCCTGACAAATGTCCTCTATTTAAAAAGTTTTCTAAGCTATTTAAAGACCATTACAGCAGTAGGATACAACTGGGCATGCTTAGTGACTGTGGCAGCGGGGCAGAGAAATGGTGCTGGTGATGTCACAAATTACAGTGCTAGCTGGAAACAACACCTTTCATACTCATAACGTTTGCCACAGATTGCAGCTAGAATCATGATACTGGAATTGTTTTAAAGGTGAATGTGCTCTTTTAATAAAGGGAAATTGTATTGAGACAAAACATTACCCTTGCAGCCATTTATATAGTATTGGGTCATCCAGTATGTGACCTTGCCGTGCTGTTGGAATTCTGGTATTGTTGTGATAAACTACAGAAGTTGGACTCACCAAGATTTACTTATTTTCTCAAGCTGGGGTTAGATCCCTTATAGAATAACAAGGGCCCCTTTCTTTCGGCAACCTTGCGTCTGTTGTTGTGACTTTGGTTCTACATTCATTTATTACTTACTTCTGTCTTTCTGTAAAATTACAGGATCTATCCAGGGCTGTACATATTTCCAAGCAGTACGTAATTTAAACATTTTTAAAAACAATCTTCACAAATGAAGAAAAGTATGAAATGCAGAGAGAAATTAAACATAAACTCTGCTGATTGCAGGTAATTCAATCAAAATGCAGGAGGCGCGGGCTGACCACGAGTGACGTCTTCAGAGACTCACAAGGAAAGTAATGAAGGCAATTAAAGACTTAGCACAAAATCAATGACACCAGATCCCACTAAATGTAACATTTTCCAGTCTCAGAACCAACACTGTACTCTGGAATTTAGCATTAAACATAATCCACCTAATTACACAGATAAAGTGGGAACTGTGTTTAGGGCCTGAAGGGACAACCAATTCTTCATTCTATACATGATAAAAACTCATACAAGTCTGGTTAACCGGCTATAAAAGGACATTACAGACTACTGTAAAAATTAAATTAAAAAAAAAAAAAGACCTGGGACAGGGAGGTAGGAATGGTTATTCCTACCTGAAGTATTGGTTTCGTTGAGGAGCTATCACACATATTCTCCTGCCAGGTTAGTGCATTGGGCTTCCTGTATTAAGATAGTGTTGAAGCACTCAGGAAGGCTGGCAGAAGCAGTTTCTTTATGCTGCCACTCCTTGTTTAAATGATATGGGGAGGTAAAAAGTTCCAATCCGACCTCCCTGCCCCAGGTACTTTTCATTTTAACTTTTTGTGAAATAACTTTAAACTTTAATTTATAGTTTATAACGAAATTAAAAAAAAAAACTTTACAGCTTTACTGGTTTATAAAGATGGAAGAATTTTGTAAAATCCATTCAGATGAACTTCTGAAAAATTTGAAAATCCAAAACGTCAACGGAGAGCCAAAAATCTGAAAAGTTTGATTAAATATGGTATACCGGTAAATGCAATGGTAACTTACTGTACATGGCTCAGGACCTAAGAAATGGTCTGGGGAACATGTACAAATATCCAGAACATGAAATAAATTAACTTCCTTCACAAACACGCTACTTTTGAGCATCCACATTTTCCATTCGATAATTATCCCATATTCCAGGTGTCACAAATTCAGTAAAACTCCCATGCACGGAATCGAGAGTCCACAAATTATGTAAACCTCCCATGCACAAATTGAGGGTTCACAAATTCACAAAACTCCCATGCATGGAATCGAGAGTCAACAAATTATGTAACCTCCCATGCACAGAATTGAGGGTTCACAATTCAGTAAAACTCCCATGCACGGACGAGAGTCCACAAATTATGTAAACCTCCCATGCACAGATTGAGGTTCACAAATTCAGTAAAACTCCCATGCACGGAATCGAGAGTCTACAAATTATGTAAACCTCCCATGCACAGAATTGAGGTTCACAAATTCAGCAAAACTCCCATGCATGGAATCGAAGTCCCAAATTATGTAAACCTCCCATGCACAGAATTGAGGGTTCACAAATCAGTAAAACTCCCATGCACGGAATCGATAGTCCACAAATTATGTAAACCTCGGCACTATGAGATCTATAACTGTATGGGCACTATGAGATCATATAACTGTATGGGCATTTTAACATATGATCGTATGGGCACTATGACATGATTGTAGGGGCACTATGACATAATATAATCGTATGGGCACTATGAGATCATATAACTGTATGGGCACTATGAGACTCATATAACTGTGTGGGCATTTTAACATATGATCGTATGGGCACTATGGACATGATCGTATGGGCACTATGACATGATTGTATGGGCACTATGAGATCATATAACTGTATGGGCACTATGAGATCATATAACTGTATGGGCACTATGAGATCATAACTGTATGGGCATTTTAACATATGATCGTATGGGCACTATGACATGATTGTATGGGCACTGACATAATATAATCGTATGGGCACTATGAGATCATATAACTGTATGGGCACTATGAGATCATATAACTGTATGGGCATTTTAACATATGATCGTATGGGCACTATGACATGATTGTATGGGCACTATGACATCATAATATCGTATGGGCACTATGAGATCATATACTGTATGGGCACTATGAGCAGGGCTGTAACTACGAGGGGAGCGACAGCAGGGGGGGCCCATCTTATTTGTCCTATAACCCCCTCCCAAAAAACCACTGTGATGAACCTGGATAGGGGCACATCAAAGTTTTGCTAGGGGGGCTCAGTGATTCCTAGTTACCCCCACTGGGTATGAGATCATCTAACTTTGGGCACTATGCCATCATATGATTGTGAGGCACTATGACATTTGATTGTTGATGCACTATGACATCATATGATTGTATGGGTGCTATGACATATGATTGTATAGCGCTATGACATCATTTGATTGTATGTGTGCTAGAGAACAAATAACTGTATAGGTGCTTACGATTATCTACTGTATGGGCACTTCACATCATATGATCATATGTGATATGATATAGATTGTATGGGCACTATGATATCATATGATCATACGGGCGATAGGAGATCATTTATGTAAGACTCCCATCGTTCACACTAATCTGGATATTGAGGCCTTATAAACAGATGATCCCATATTCTAATGCTATGTTCCTCATATCCTGTTATCTATGTTCTTCATGTCTGCAGACTACAGATCAACAAGAAAGGTATAATCGATACAGCAAGGTCCCTATGGGCTACGTAGGTTATGCACATTTAATTGGGAAGGGGGGGGGGGCAATTATACAGTCCCCAATAATAACCATGTATTATACTGTCAACTGGACCAAAGAGAATTTATAGATCTACCATCAGGCCAGTGCTGGGGGTCCCAGGATGGGAGAAGACTCTCCAAACCGATAATGTGATTGGAGGAGGAAATCATAGATCCTGAAATATCTTATATCAGCAGATAGTCCCAGGAGCAACTTCACAAGTTAACCCTCTCACTCCAACAACGCTATGCAGTGCCAGACACTGGGGAGCAGATGTACTACCTAAATAAAACAATATGGCAGCTCCCGCCCATATGTATAAATATACAGAGAAGGAATGTTCTGTACAAACAATAAGCTATACCCTCATATGTATGTCTAAGAAACATATGGCACTCCCACCCATATGTATAATATAAATATACAGAAAGGAATGTTCTGTACAACAATAAGCTATACCCTCATACTGTACTGTCTAAGGGAAACAATATGGCAGCTCCCCCATATGTATAAATATAAATATACAGAGAAGGAATGTTCTGTACATACAATAAGCTATACCCTCATACTGTACTGTCTAAGGGAAACCATATGGCAGCCCCACCCATGTGTATAAATATACAGAGAGGAATTTTCTGTACAACAATAAGCTATACCCTCATACTGTACTGTCTAAGGGAAACACATGGCAGCTCCACCCATATGTATAAATATACAGAGAAGGAATGTTTGTAACATACATAATCTATACCCTCATACTGTACTGTCTAAGGGAAAATATATGCAGCACCCACCCATATGTATAAATATAAATATCAAGAAGGAATGTTCTGTACATACAATAAGCTATACCCTCATACTGTACTGTCTAAGGGAAACACTATGGCAGCTCCCACCCAATGTATAAATATAAATATACAGAGAAGGATGTTCTGTACACACAATAAGCTTACCCTCATACTGTACTGTCTAAGGGAAACACTATGGCAGCTCCCACCCATATGTTATAAAATATATACAGAGAAGGAATGTTTCTGTACATACATAAGCTATACCCCATACTGTACTGTCTAGGGAAACACTATGGCAGCCCCACCCATATGTATAAATATACAGAAAGGAAGGTTTCTGTACATACAATAATCTATACCCTCTACTGTACTGTCTAAGGGAAACAATATGGCAGCTCCCACCCATATTAATAAATATAATATACAAGAAGGAATGTTCTGTACATACAATAAGCTATACTCTCAACGTACTGTCTAAGGGAAACACTATGGCAGCTCCCACCATAGTATAATATAAATATACAGAGAAGAAGATGTTCTGTACACACAATAAGCTATACCCTCATACTGTACTGTCTAAGAACAATATGGCAGCTCCCACCCATATGTATAAATATAAATATACAGACAAGGAATGTTCTGTACGCATACAGTTATATGATCTCATAGTGCCCATACAGTTATATGATCTCAGTGACCATACAGTTATATGATCTCATAGTGCCCATACAGTTATATGATCTCATAGTGCCCATACAGTTATATGATCTCATAGTGCCCATACGATTATATGATGTCATAGTGCCCATACAATCATGTCATAGTGCCCATACAATCATGTCATAGTGCCCATACGATCATATGTTAAAATGCCCATACAGTTATATGATCTCATAGTGCCCATACAGTTATATGATCTCATAGTGCCCATACAGTTATATGATCTCATAGTGCCCATACAGTTATATGATCTCAGTGCCCATACAGTTATATGATCTCAGTGCCCATACAGTTATATGATCTCATAGTGCCCATACAGTTATATGATCTCATAGTATCCATACAGTTATATGATCTCATAGTGCCCATACAGTTATATGATCTCATAGTGCCCATACAGTTATATGATCTCATAGTGCCCATACAGTTATATGATGTCATAGTGCCCATACGATTATATGATGTCATAGTGCCCATACGATCATATGTTAAAATGCCCATACAGTTAGGGGTTAATAATGGTCTCTTGGTTATACAGTGACATTCACCTACAGTGACATTCCTTTACTTTTCTTCTTCCTGTCCTTGGCAGAGAGCTTAGGGAAAACAGTATGGCAACTCTAAAGGAATCCGCTAATTAATAACAAACCAGGCCGCCAGTGGCGGACGTGCAGCTCCGTTCCCCTGGCGTTCTATAGCTATTTTTTCCTCGTGTCAAGATCAGAAGCAAATAAAGATCTGTATCCCCAGTGCCATCTGACATTCCTGTGTTTCAAAATAACCCTGCAATCGATTCCTACGGGGCCCTCCAGTCACTTCCTCTCCCCCATCTAAGGGTCAGAATCTGGATTTCACCATCACTAACCAGGGAATTGGTTATATAATTCAGTGCGACTGAGACCCTTTCTGTAAACAATTGACATAGGACCAAGGCTGCCCTGTCCTGCATTGGCACTGTCTGGGATTGTGCCAGTTTAATGTAGCACAAACTATGAGAAAAAAGGGGTTAATGCTGACAACTCTGGGCAGCCAATCGGCTAAAAGGTTTATGGACACGTAGATTGCGTTTTATAAAACAGTGTCTGATTGGTCATTGTGGGTTATAATGCTATTATCCGGCTGTTATAATATTTTTCTTATTGTTCTGGTTGGGTCGCCCCATATTAATCCTGCTACACGGACTGGCCCCCTCTACGATCTAAATCCACAGAGCCAAAGTGGCTACTTGTTTTTCATTCAAATCTCCTCTAAACTGTCCCCATCTTCATTGTCTGTGTAGAGTAATAGATTATTGGACTGAGAATCATGGGAAATGTAGTTCTCCTACAGTACGTGTTATAATGCATTTTTTTCTGATCTTTTATTTCATTCATGGTTCTAATGTCATTTATTAACGACCCTGTGATCATCCAATTTGCCGTAATGATTAGTCCATAATGTCCGTCTGGTTATTGTCACGTTATAACCACGGATAGTACCTGTGGTTGGTTAGCAAGGACTACGTGACACACAGTAGGTGCCTGTGAACGCGATGGGGCTGTCACCGCCAATCTGACAGCTCGTTCTCCCACCCTCCCTGTTTTCTTGGAAAGTCGCAGAATAAAATACAAATTACCCAGGATACAAAGTGTCCATGTCAAGTCTGACAGTAAACAAGAGAGCGATTCCCAGGACATAGACAATGTGTTGTTTATTATAAGCGATAAGGGCAGAACCATTTATACCAGGGGGTCAAACTTACACAACTGGGGGCAAAAATAACTTTATATAAACAACGTTACATGGGATGGGATCTGTCCAGACACAGGATGAGAAAAAATTACATTTATAAAGGGACAATATTAACTAATTGTATGTGCAGAACATTCCTTCTCTGTATTTATACATATGGGTGGGAGTTGCCATAGTGTTTCCCTTAGACAGTACAGTATGAGGGTATAGCTTATTGTGTGTACAGAACATTCCTTCTCTGTATATTTATACATATAGGTGGGAGCTGCCATATTGTTTCCCTTACAGTACAGTATGAGGGTATAGCTTATTGTGTGTACAGAACATTCCTTCTCTGTATATTTATACATATGGGTGGGAGCTGCCATATTGTTTTCCTTAGAAAGTACAGTATGAAGGTATAGCTTATTGTATGTACAGAACATTCCTTCTCTGTATATTTATATTTATACATATGGGTGGGAGCTGCCATATTGTTTCCCTTAGACAGTACAGTATGAGGGTATAGCTTATTGTATGTACAGAACATTCCTTCTCTGTATATTTATATTTATTCATATGGGTGGGAGCTGCCATATTGTTTCCCTTAGACAGTACAGTATGAAGGTATAGCTTATTGTATGTACAGAACATTCCTTCTCTGTATATATATATATATATTTATACATATGGGTGGGAGCTGCCATATTGTTTCCCTTAGACAGTACAGTATGAGGGTATAGCTTATTGTGTGTACAGAACATTCCTTCTCTGTATATTTATATTTATACATATGGGTGGGAGCTGCCATAGTGTTTCCCTTAGACAGTACAGTATGAGGGTATAGCTTATTGTATGTACAGAACATTCCTTCTCTGTATATTTATATTTATACATATGGGTGGGAGCTGACATATTGTTTCCCTTAGAAAGTACAGTATGAAGGTATAGCTTATTGTATGTACAGAATATTCCTTCTCTGTATATTTATATTTATACTTATGGGTGGGAGCTGCCATATTGTTTCCCTTAGACAGTACAGTATGAGGGAATAGCTTATTGTATGTACAGAACATTCCTTCTCTGTATATTTATACATATGGGTGAGAGCTGCCATATTGTTTCCCATAGACAGTACAGTATGAGGGTATAGCTTATTGTATGTACAGAACATTCCTTCTTTGTATATTTATATTTATACATATGGGTGGGAGCTGCCATAGTGTTTCCCTTAGACAGTACAGTATGAGTGTATAGCTTATTGTGTGTACAGAACATTCCTTCTCTCTATATTTATACATATGGTGGGAGCTGCCATATTGTTTCCCTTAGACAGTACAGTATGAGGGTATAGCTTATTATATGTACAGAACATTTCTTCTTTGTATATTTATATTTATACATATGGGTGGGAGCTGCCATAGTGTTTCCTTTAGACAGTATAGTATGAGGGTAAAGCTTATTGTGTGTCCCCATGTTTCCTCTATTGATGGTATATATTAGGTTCCTGGATAGTGTCCCCGTGTTTCACCCTATCCCTATTGATAGTGTATATTAGGTTCCTGGATAGTGTCCCCGTGTTTCACCCTATCCCTATTGATAGTGTGTATTAGGTACCTGGATAGTGTCCCGGTATCGGTTTTCACCCGTCCCTATTATAGTATATATTAGGTACCTGGATAGTGTCCCCGGTTTACCCTATCCCTATTGATAGTGTAATTAGGTACCTGGATAGTGTCCCCGTGTTTCACCCTATCCCTATTGATAGTGTATATTAGGTACCTGGATAGTGTCCCCGTGTTTCACCCTATCCCTATTGATAGTATATTAGGTACCTGGATAGTGTCCCCGTGTTTCACCCTATCCCTATTGATAGTGTATATTAGGTACCTGGATAGTGTCCCCGTGTTTCACCCTATCCCTATTGATAGTGTATATTAGGTACCTGGATAGTGTCCCCGTGTTTCACCCTATCCCTATTGATAGTATATATTAGGTACCTTGATGTGTCCCCGTGTTTCTACCCTATCCCTATTGATAGTGTATATTAGGTACCTGGATAGTGTCCCCGTGTTTCACCCTATCCCTATTGATAGTAGTATATTAGGTACCTGGATAGTGTCCCCGTGTTTCACCCTATCCCTATTGATAGTGTATATTAGGACCTGGATAGTGTCCCCGTGTTTCACCCTATCCCTATTGATAGTGTATATTAGGTACCTGGACAGTGTGCCCCGTGTTCACCCTATCCCTATAGTGTTATATAGGTACCTGGACAGTGTCCCCGTGTTTCACCCTATCCCTATTGATAGTATATATTAGGTACCTGGATAGTGTCCCCGTGTTTCACCCTATCCTATTGATAGTATATATTAGGTACCTGGATAGTGTCCCCGTGTTTCACCTATCCCTATTGATAGTGATATTAGGTACCTGGAGTGTCCCCGTTTTCACCCTATCCCTATTGATAGTATATATTAGGTACCTGGATAGTGTCCCCGTGTTTCACCCTATCCCTATTGATAGTGTATATTAGGTACCTGGACTAGTGTCCCCGTGTTTCACCCTATCCCTATCTGATTAGTATATATTAGGTACCTGGATAGTGTCCCCGTGTTTTCACCCTATCCCTTATTGATAGTGATAATTAGGTACCTGGATAGTGTCCCCGTGTTTCACCCTATCCCTATTGATAGTGTAATTAGGTACCTGGATAGTGTCCCCGTGTTTCACCCTATCCCTATTGATAGTATATATTAGGTACCTGGTAGTGCCCCGTGTTTCACCCTATCCCTATTGATAGTGTATATTAGGTACCTGGATAGTGTCCCCGTGTATCACCCTATCCCTATTGATAGTGTATATTAGGTACCTGGATAGTGTCCCGTGTTTTCACCCTATCCCTATTGATAGTGTATATATTAGGTACCTGGATAGTGTCCCCGTGTTTCATCCCTATCCCTATTGATAGTGTAATTAGGTACCTGAGATAGTGTCCCCGTGTTTCACCCTATCCCTATTGATAGTGTATATTAGGTACCTGGACAGGTGTCCCGTTTGTTCACCCTATCCCTATTGATAGGTATATTAGGTACCTGGATAGTGTCCCCGTGTTTCACCCTATCCCTATGATAGGTATGTATTATTGAATACATGTGTTATTTTTCATGTTACAATTCAATCATGATGGTGTGAAGTTCGGTACTTTGTGTTTCTTTTTTCCCGCTATGATGGAGATGATTGCGAAGCCGTCCTTGACGGGGTGGATCTAATTGACGTGAGTGAAGGGGGCAGTTTTCTTTCCCCTACATGGGATGAGATTATGCAGTTAATGAACGGACCCTGACCGTAACCATTTAACTGAGGCTCAGAAACACTGAGTCCTTTGTTAGGGTCTTTACCTCATTGTGTGAGGACAGAGCTTTTCAGGGAAGAGAAATGGTTGAGAATACACTGGAGATCTGGTTTTCTGAGGACGTTTCTCAAATGGGGAGTTCAAACCAGTGACAGTTAAGAGACCCCCCCAAACTTCCCACCATTCTAGTAATCATCACACAAGCATGAACCGTGTTTTGAGGCCATTAGACAGACGTAAGACGTAAGTGCGTGGCCACGTTTTGACGAGAATAGTACAGTGTACTGGCACAGCGTAAAAGAATCAGAATAGGACACGTACATGGCCACATCGTTTTAGTACAGAATAGACAGTGCATGGCAGCGTTTAGACGCAGAATCTAGGACAGTACACATGGACAGCGTATCGACAGAATAGGACGTTACACTTGCCAGCGTTAGGACAGATAGGACAGTACATGGCCAGCGTTAGACAGAATAGGACAGACAGCAGCGTTAGACAGAATAGGACAGTACATGGCCAGCGTTAGACAGAATAGGACAGTACATTGCCAGCGTTAGACAGAATAGGACAGTACAAGGCCAGCGTGTACGAATAGAAAGACAGTGACAACTGCACCGTCTAGACCAGCAAAGGACAGTACATGGCCAGCGTTAGACAGAATAGGACAGTACATGGCCAGCGTTAGACAGAATAGGACAGTACATTGCCAGCGTTAGACAGATGGACAGTACTGGCCAGGTTAGACAGAATAGGACAGTGTACGGACAGCGTTAGACAGAATAGGACAGTGTACGGACAGCGTTAGACAGAATAGGACAGTAGTAAAACGGACAGCGTTAGACAGAATAGGACAGTGTAACGGACAGCGTTCAGACAGAATAGGACAGGTACGGACAGCGTTAGACAGAATAGGACAGTGTACGGCAGCGTTGACAGAATAGGACAGTACGTGGCCAGCGTTAGACAGAATAGGACAGTGCATGGCCAGCGTTAGACAGAATAGGAACAGTGCCATGGCCAGCGTTAGACAGAATAGGACGTACCTAGGCCAGCGTAGACAAACTATGGGACAGTACATGGCCAGCGTTAGACAGAATAGGACAGTACATGGCCAGCGTTAGACAGAATAGGACAGTGCATGGACAGCGTTAGACAGAATAGGACAGGACATGGCCAGCGGTTAGACAGAATAGGACAGTACATGGCCAGCGTTAGACAGAATAGGACATGTACGGACAGCGTTAGGACAGAACAGGACAGTACATGGCCAGCATTAGACAGAATAGGACAGTGCATGGCCAGCGTTAGACAGAATAGGACAGTACATGGCAGCTGTTGACAGAATAGGACAGTGCATGGGCCAGCGTTAGACAGAATAGGACAGTGTACGGACAGCGTTAGACAGAATAGGACAGGTCTACGGGACAGCGTTAGACCAGACATAGGACAGTGCTGGCCAGCGTTAGACAGAAAGGACAGGGCATGGCAGCGTTATAAGCTAGGACAGTGAACGGCCAGCGTTAGACAGAATAGGACAGTGCGGACCAGCGTTAGACAGAATAGGACAGTGCATGGCCAGGTTAGCAGAATAGACAGGCAGCAGCGTAGACAGATAGACAGTGGTGGCCAGCGTTAGACAGAATAGGACCGTGTACTGGCAGCTTAGACAGAAGACTGATGTAGACAGAATAGGACAGTGCATGGCCAGCGTTAGACAGAATAGGACAGTACATGGCCAGCGTTAGACAGAATAGGACAGTTACATGGCCAGCGTTAGACAGAATAGGACAGTGCTAGGCCAGCGTTAGACAGAATAGGACAGTGCATGGCCACGTTAGAACAGAATAGGACAGTACATGGCCAGCTGTTAGACAGAATAGGACAGTGCATGGCCAGCGTTAGACAGAATAGACAGCCTGCATGGCCAGCGAGACAGATAGGGACGTACATGGCCAGCGTTAGACAGAATATGAGCGTGACAGATGGACCATGGCCAGCGTTAGACAGAATAGGACAGTGGACATGAGCCAGCGTTAGACAGAATAGGACAGTACATTGCCAGCATAGACAGAATAGGACAGTACATGGCCAGCGTTAGACAGATGTGGACCAGCAGTAGGTCCTGGGGTTTATAAGTAGTGAACAGTGCGCAGTAATAGGGTATTCTAATCCAATAAATGGTTGTGGTAGAGTGGTGGTTATGTTACTGGATGGTTTGTATAACTTGTCAGCTCTTTGGGTCGGCCTGCAGTCTGCATACGCCTGAGCGCATTGATTTACTATGTATTTGTACAATCAGTGTTCACATGCTGCAGGCGATGGTTAGAATTCAAGGGAGAACATTTCCCTTTCATTCTCCTAGTAGATCTATGGACACCGCGTGCAGACGGGAATCTCTACACACAAACATTCGTCTCTACATAACAAAAGGAAACGTTTACTGAATCTCTGAACCATCACAGGGAACAGACAAACCCAGCGAGGACTGACATGTGACAGCACCTGTACTGATCATTGTCATTCTACAATATGCTCTACAATACTATATACATACAATACCTGTATATACACTACAATACCTGTATCATACATACAACCGGTATATACACTACAATACCTGTATATACACTTCAATAACCATAAATACACTACAATACCCCGTAAATACACTACAATACCTGTATACACTGCAATACCTGTAATACACTGAATACCGTATATACACTGCAATACCTGTATATACACTACAATACCTGTATATAACACTACAATACCTGTATATACACTTCAATAACCATAAATACACTACAATACCCGTAATACACTACATACCTGTATATACATGCCAATACCTGTATATACACGCATACTGTATATCACTGCATACCTGTAAATCAATAACCTGTATATACCACAATACCTGTATATACACTACAATACCTGTATATACACTACAATACCTGTATATACACTACAATACCCGTATATACACCACAATACCCGTATATACACCACAAATACCCGTATATACACCACAATACCCGTATATACCCACAATACCGTATATACACCACAATACCCGATACACCACAATACCCCCTGTAATACACTACAATACCCGTAATACACTATATACCCGTATATACACCACTATACCTGTATATACACTACTATACCTGTATATACACTACTATACCGTATATACACTACTATACCCGTATATACACTACAATACCCGTATATACACTACAATACCCGTATATACACTACAATACCCGTATATACACTCCCGTATATACACTACAATACCTGTATATACACTACAATACCGTATATACACTACAATACCCGTATATACACTACAATACCCGTATATACACTACTATACCCGTATATACACTACTATACCCGTATATACACTACTATACCCGTATATACACTACTATACCCGTATATACACTACAATATACCACCTATATACCTACACATACCCTATTACACTACAATACCCGTATATACACACACCACAATACCTGTATATACACTACAATACCCGTATATACACTACAATACCCGTATATACACTACAATACCCGTATATACACTACTATACCCGTATATACACTACAATACCGGTATATACACTACAATACCCGTATATACACTACCAATACCCGTATATATCACCACAATACCGTATATACACTACAATACCTGTATATACACTACCAATACCTGTATATACACACAATACCTGTATATACACTACAATACCGTTATACCACCACTACAATATACCTTATATACACTACAATACCTGATATACCACTACAAGTACCTGTATAACACTACAAATACCGTATATACACTACATACCTGTATATAACACTTCAATAACCATAATATACACTACAATACCCGTAAATACATACAACTACCTGTATATACACGACAATACCGGTATATACACGCAATACCTGTTATATATATACACCACACATACCGTATATACACTACAACCGTATAAACACTGCAATACTGTATCTATACACTACAATACCCGTATATACACTACATACCCGTATATACATACTAATACCGTATATACACTACAATACCTGTATATACACTACAATACCTGTATATACACTGCAATACCTGTATATACACTGCAATACCGTATATATACACTACTATACCCGTATATACACTATAATACCTGTATATACACTACAATACCGGTATATACACTACAATACCGGTATATACACTACAATACCTGTATATACACTACAATACCTCCTATATACACTCAATACCGTATATACACTGCAATACGTATATACACTACATACAGTATACACAAACCTGTATATACACTACAATACCGGTATATACACTACAATACCCGTATATACACTACAATACCCTTATATACACTACAATACCTTTATATACACTACAATACCCGTATATATACACTACTATACCCGTATATACACTACTATACCCGTATATACACTACAATACCCGTATATACACTACAATACCCGTAATAACACTACATACCCGTTATATACACTATACAATACCCCTATTGTCAAACTCATACCCTATACACTAATAACCCGTATATCCACTACTATACCGTATATTACACTACTACCTGTATATACACTACTATACCCGTATATACACTACAATACCCGTATATACACTACAATACCCGTATATACACTACTATACCCGTATATACACTACAATACCCGTTATTACACTACAATACCCGTAATACACTACAATACCCGTATATACACTACAATACCCGTATATACACCACAATACCCGTATATACACTACAATACCCGTATATACACTACAATACCCGTATATACACTACAATATCACCCTATACACTACTAATACACGTATATACACTACAATAACCGTATATACACTAAATATACCCGTATATACACTACTATACCCGTATATACACTACAGAAAACGTATATACCTACAATACCCGTATATACACTACAATACCCGTATATACACCACACAATACCCGTATATACACCACAATACCCGTTTTTATATACACCACAATACCCGTATATACACCACAATACCCGTATATACACCACAATACCCGTATATACACCACAATACCCGTATATACACCACAATACCCGTATATAAACCACAATACCCGTAATACACTACAATACCGTATATACACTACTATACCCTATAACACATACCGTATATACATACCTATACCTGTATATACACCACTATACCTGTATATACACTACTATACCTGTATAGACACTACTATACCCGTATATACACTACAATACCCGTATATAAACTACAATACCCGTATACACTACAATACCCGTATATACACTACAATACCATATATACACTCCCGTATATACACTACAATACCTGTATATACAATACAATACATGTATATACACTACAATAACCCGTATATACACTACAATACCCGTATATACACTACAATACCCGTATATACACTACTATACCCGATATACACTACTATACCCTATATACCACTACTATCCACGTCATACTACTACATACCGTATATACACTACTATACCCGTATATACACTACAATACCCGTATATACACTACAATACCGTATTTACACTACACATACCCGTATATACACACACCACAATACCTGTATATACACTACAATACCCGTAATACACTACCAATACCCGTATATACAACGTACATACACGTATATACACTACATACCCGTATATCATACAATACAATATATACATACAATACCCGTATATACACTACAATACCCGTATATACACCACAATACCGGTATATACACTACAATACCTGTATATACACTACAATACCTGTATATACCTACAATACCTGTATATACACTACCAATACCTGTATATACACTACAATACCTGTATATACACTACAATACCTGTATATACACTACAATACGTATATACACTACAATACCGGTATATACCACTACATACCCGTATATATACAATACTATACCCGTATATACACTACAATACCCGTATCATACACTACAATACGGTATATACACTACAATACCTTTATATACACTACAATACCCGTATATACTACATACGTCTATACACTACTATACCCGTATATACACTACAATACACCGTATATACACTACAATACCCGTATATACACTACAATACCCGTATATACACTACAATACCCGTATATACACTACAATACCCGTATATACATTACAATACCCGTAAATACACTACAATAACCGTATATACACTACAATACCCGTATATTACACTACAATACCCGTATATACAATATACAATACCCGTATATACAACTACAATAACCCGTATATACCACATACCATATATACCCGTATAATACACCACAATACCCGTATATACACCAACATACCCGTATATACACCACCAATACCCGTATATACACCACAATACCCGTATATACACCACAATACCCGTATATACACCACAAATACACCGTATATACACCAAATACCCGTAAATACACCACAATACCCCGTATATACACCACAATACCCGTATATACACCACCATATACCCGCTCTAGTAATAACACTACAATAACCGAATACACTAAAATACCCGTATATACACTACTGTATATACCCTTATAAATGTTCCCACCTTCGATATACACTACATACCTCGTATTTACCCCTCACTAATTAACCTGTATATACACTACAACCGCCCCCTATATACACTACAATACCCGTATATACACTCAATACCCGTATATACACTAGAATACCCGTATATACAACTCACAACATACCCGTATATACCACTACAGACTCTGTATTACTACAATCACAATACCTGTATATACACAACAATACCCAGTATATACACTACAATACCCGTATATACACTACAATACCCGTATATACACTACTATACCCGTATATACACTACTATACCCGTATATACACTACTATACCCGTATATACACTACTATACCCGTATATACACTACTATATACCCGTATATACATGCTACAATACCCGTATATACACTACAATACCTTTATTACACTACATATACCCGGTAATACCCACACAATACTATCTACTACAATACCGTATATACACTACAATACCGTATACACTACAATACCCGTATATACACTCCTATACCGTAGTATACACTACAATACCGCCGTATATACACTACAATACCCGTATATACACTACAATACCACGTATCTATACAAAAACACAATACCGGTATATACTACACAATACCTGTATATCACTACAATACTGTATATACCTACTACCGTATATACTGGACATATATTACACTACAATACCGGTATATCACTAATACCCGTATATACACTGTGTATATACACTACAATAATGTATATACACTACAATAATCGGCTACTATCGTACTAACATTCACCCAAGTACTAGTATACGTGCAATCATATCACACTATCCGATAACACACGCATCCGCTATATACACTACAACTCCCTGTATATCCTACAAACAATAAAATCAAAATAAAACAGAATACCACACACGCTATACGACTAACGAAGAACTATACCCGTTGATTTACACGACATATACACCAGTTATACATTACTCAATACCGCGTCATCACACTACAATAACAATACACGCGTAATACACTACTAATACGAATATCCGGAGCACCTTCAACATACCCTCTGACCCGATATACACACCACATACCCGTATTTATACACTACCACAATACCCGTATATACACTACAATATTCCAGCTATATATTAACACTATAATACCCACGATACGATACATACAATACCCCGTATATATACACACCACAATACCCGTATATATACACACCACAATACCCGTATATATACACACCACAATACCCGTATATACACTTCAATACTATTTTAACACCGTATACATACCAATACCTGTATACATACACACCACTACCCATATATTTATATTAACACCGTATACATACCAATACCTGTAAACACACCACTACCCATATATATATATATATTAACACCCGTATACATTTCAACACTTGTATACACCTTAGTACCTGTGTACAGAACATTTCTTATCTGTATACTATAGGTGGGAGCTGCCATATTTTTTATCATTTATCCCACCACTACAGAGAGGCGAATATCTTTACACCATCTATGGAATTTCTCTCTGCAGGTTGTTGTATTTCCAGTGATTATACACAATGTGTTGAGAACACATCACAGAGCTGAGTCAGTGAGTAAACTTGCCCCCCTAGAAGGGGCAACAGCGTGGCAGCACCAGTTCCTGCAGAGAACTTTGCGCTGTGTAAGTGTCATATTTGGGA
>JAACNH010000016.1:0-22500 GCA_019447015.1 Hymenochirus boettgeri | reverse complement strand
CACAGACACTCACACAGACAGACACTCCCAGACAGGCAAATACACAGACACTCACACAGACAGACACTCACAGACAGGCAAATACATGGACACTCACACAAACAGACACTCAGACAGGCAAACACACAGACACTCACACAGACAGACACTCGCAGACAGGCAAATATTAGGACACTCCACACACACACAGACAGACACCACACAGACTGGCTAACAGACAGACAGAGGACTAACGCAGACTGTGGGGGTGCAGGGGGATTCGGCAGGCTGGGAAACAAGAGGGAGATCTCGCGAGGATCGCGAGTAGAAGATTCAAAGGGTCAGTCCAGCTTCCCCCTGCAGAAGCGGATGCAGCCCAGCCCAGCCCAGCCCCCTCTCCCTCAACACCAGGAACAGACTCTGGCTGTCCACCAGCAAGGGGGCCGCAACTGATCAAGATCGGGCTGTGTGTTGGGCACCACTGATTTAAATATTCTTATACAATAGGAGAGATATAATATCCCTTTGCAAAATTAAGTCGGATGTAGCGATAATAAAGAAACCAGCGGCCATGAAATCCCCCCCAGTGCACAGCGTGTGGTTTGTTCTCATAACGATTCATCTTATCATTTCTAGAATTATTAAGCATTTCTATAGGGTGGGGGGAATAGCCAATCGGTCATTGTATGAATAGAGATGGGAGAGAACCAGGGCTTCCCCTTTAAATGGGCATTTAATCCACAGAACCAATAATCTAATGTTCTATTCTGCTCCATGTATGTGGGGGTTAAGGGGCAGTTGCCACTAGGGCTAATGACTTGAGGAAAGAGCTTTTTCTACCTGAAAAAAAGGGGTCATTTCCCATGATTCATTGCGTTTATTATGAGCTACCTCTGGTCCCCAACATCAAGAATGTTGAAGTCACGTTCCAAATGATACAAAAACCATAGAGTTGTCAGTATCCAATCACTAGAAAGTCCTACCAGATGTCACCAGAAAGCCTTACCAGATGTCACCAGAAAGCCCTACTAGATGTCACCAGAAAGTCTTACCAGATGTCACCAGAAAGCCCTGCTAGATGTCACCAGAGAGTCCTGCTAGATGTCACCAGAAAGCCCTACTAGATGTCACCAGAAAGCCCTACTAGATGTCACCAGAGAGTCCTTAGATGTCACCAAAAGCCCTACTAGATGTCACCAGAGAGTCTGCTAGAGTCACCAGAAAGCCCCCTACTAGATGTCACCAGAAAAAGCCCTACTAGATGTCACCAGGAGAGTCCTGCTCATGTAACAGAAAGCCTACTAGATGTCACCAGAGAGTCCTGCTAGATGTCACCAGAAAGCCCTACTAGATGTCACCAGAGAGTCCTGCTAGATGTCACCAGAAAGCCCTACTAGATGTCACCAGAGAGTCCTGCTAGATGTCACCAGAAAGCCCTACTAGATGTCACCAGAAAGCCCTACTAGATGTCACCAGAGAGTCCTGCTAGATGTCACCAGAAAGCCCTACTAGATGTCACCAGAAAGCCCTACTAGATGTCACCAGAAAGCCCTGCTAGATGTCACCAGAAAGCCCTGCTAGATGTCACCAGAAAGTCCTGCTAGATGTCACCAGAAAGTCCTGCTAGATGTCACCAGAAACTCCTGCTACATGTCACCAGAAAGCCCTACTAGATGTCACCAGAAAGTCCTGCTAGATGTCACTAGAAAGCCCTACTAGATGTCACCAGAAAGACCTGCTAGATGTCACCAGAAAGCCCTGCTAGATGTCACCAGAAAGACCTACTAGATGTCACCAGAAAGACCTACTAGATGTCACCAGAAAGCCCTGCTAGATGTCACCAGAAAGCCCTACTAGATGTCACCAGAGAGTCCTGCTAGATGTCACCAGAAAGTCCTGCTAGATGTCACCAGAAAGCCCTGCTAGATGTCACCAGAAAGCCCTGCTAGATGTCACCAGAAAGTCTTACCAGATGTCACCAGAAAGCCCTGCTAGATGTCACCAGAGAGTCCTGCTAGATGTCACCAGAGAGTCCTGCTAGATGTCACCAGAAAGCCCTGCTAGATGTCACCAGAAAGTCCTGCTAGATGTCACCAGAAAGTCCTGCTAGATGTCACCAGAAAGCCCTGCTAGATGTCACCAGAAAGCCCTGCTAGATGTCACCAGAAAGCCCTGCTAGATGTCACCAGAAAGACCTACTAGATGTCACCAGAAAGTCCTGCTAGATGTCACCAGAAAGCCCTGCTAGATGTCACCAGAAACGCCTGCTAGATGTCACAGAAAGCCCACTAGATGCACCAGAAAGCCCTGAGCTAGTCACCAGAAGCCCTGCTAGATGTCACAGAAAGACCCTACTAGATGTCACCAGAAAGCCCTGCTAGATGTCACCAGAAAGCCCTGCTAGATGTCACCAGAAAGCCATGCTAGATGTCACCAGAAAGCCCTGCTAGATGTCACCAGAAAGCCCTGCTAGTGTCACCAGAAAGACCCTTGCTAGATGTCACCAGAAAGGCCTATAGATGTCACCAGAACGCCCTCAGATGTCACCAGAAAGTCCTGCTAGATGTCACCAGAAAGCCCTGCTAGATGTCACCAGAAAGTCCTACTAGATGTCATCAAAATGGCCACTTTATAATGTTAAAAATTAAAACTGCCCCTCCACCAAAAGTTGTTTGAAGGTCAACCAAAGGTTATTCTAAGAACAAAAAGTCTTTCTAATTCACCTTTACATTTTCCTAGACCTTTTACTGGGATGTTGGATGCTCGAAGGTGCTTTGGGTGGGTGAACACTTATTACGTGGGATCTGCCATTGTGTCTCCATAGATCTGTTAGTGTCTCGGTATTAAGGTCAAATGTAGTAAATCAGCACTGAATATGATATAATGTCAGCAGGATTCCTGTCTAACCCACTTCCCTATATTCCCTCTCTAGTAAGCACGAGGAAGCACAGTTTGTAAAGTATTAAGGTTCTCTGGGCCATTGACACACGTGGAATATTTAATTTTTCTGTCCTTTGTTCTGTGACCTGGTTTATTAAATAATGAGCGTCCAAGGCATCAAATGGAGCAGCAGGGACTATAATAAACCAACGTTACACAAGTACAAAGGGATCATGCAGGAGCAATCAGACCGTGGTTACATTGTCAGGTTTTGTGTTCATTTAGCCGAAATTCTGGAATTTGCTCCTTTTGTGCATTTGAGTTTGGTTCTTGCTGTTTAGGGTTATGAGTTGTTATATTGATCAAACGCAGAGAGAGCCAGACAAACAATGACATCTCTATCAGAGGGGAGAGATTTAATTATCTCGGTTAATGGTCCTCTCAGTCACGGTGAAGCAATTTACAAAGACAAATTGGTGGATGGGTAAAGCCTGCGTCTCGCTGAAGGAAGACATTAGAAAAATCTTCAATCACAAGCAAGCACGTGTAACGTATGATAAGGGACAACACCTGCTAGCAGCGCTACGATTGGTTCATTGCAGGTTGGGGTGGGAGGGGCAAGGGGTCTGTAAGTTAAACAAGGCTAGATTAGAATGCTCGTATAGATTTTTTGGGTGGGAATATTTGGAAATAAATGTATAGTAATTCATTCCTTATTGTAGGGCTTTCTTGGTGTTCTTCCAACCTTCAAGTCATGATGTCAATATGATGAAAAAATGGGGTGTGATATCAGATTTATTTTATGATTGGTCTAGGCCACTGATTGATAACTGATAATTGGTTCCTACGAGGGAACTTGGTCCTTGTACTGTCAATGTATTGAGGAATCTAGAACATGTTAAGAGCTCTAGAACATCTAAAATACTTAGAGCTGTTGAGATGTCTAGAGTTGTTATTGTTATGTGGAAACTTTAATTTACTTTTTTTCCCCATTCAGCTGGCGGCTCGTTTAAAGGAGACAGTGAGGTCATTGTTGCAAAGAAAAGCTTTCAAGATGGAGCCCAAATACAGAGCAACGTTCAGAAAGAAGGCCGGCTCGCCATTGAAATTGGCCAAAGCCCAGAGCAAGAGGCGAAGCAAGTTTGAACCCGAATCGGCCAATTATAATCAAGGGTTGTCTTCCTTCCGTGTCTCTGCCAATGGAAAACGTATTGTCACGGAAGATGATGACGATGAACAGGCCCGTGTGACGTATAACAGGAGGAGGAGCTTAGAAGGCACTTTCTATTCATCTAAAATACCAAAAGAATAAAGCCTGGTCAGGGCGTCGCCCTCTAAATTGGGGAATTTCTTAAGATCTCAACAGAAATAAAGTTTCAAATCATTAAAGGGCCCTTAACATTACAAGTCTTAAGGGTCCTTTAAAGGAGAACTAAATTAAAATACTAATATTTGGAGTAAGATAAGGCAGCAGTTCAGCAACTGAGATTTCTGCCTTAAACACCCCAAAAGTAACTTACCTTTGTTCTTGCCATAGGTGAGATCATGAAGTCCCTCCCTCCCTGCCCAGCGGTCTTACATCGCCTCCAGGGGCTTTTCTAGGGTTTTTGCTGCCTGAGCCAAACTTTTGAATGCCACCCATGATTATTTCTGCTACTGGGTTAAAGTGGGTGTAGCTTTGGCAGTGGGCAAAACAAAATTCTCCACCACTGCCTGTCTGCCACCTTTCTTCAGTGCAGGGGAGCAGCCAGAGACATATGTCTCACTCTGCCTCATGGGAGATGTGGCCCTGATTGCCTCTGGCTGTGCACAGATAAGCTCTCTTTCCTTTAGCTGCTAACCAATATCAATGGAGGGGCGGGACTTCGGGGGATGTCAGTTCTGGCTCTACTAATATTGTTACAAATAGTTAGGAAAATGCTCCACATTAGATACCTAACACAGTAAATAGACACCCATGTGGGCGTTATAGGAGATTAAACAATCGATAGTGAAATTCCTCCTTTCCATTTATTAGGAACATGTCGTCAGTTCTGGCCCCTTGTGAACCTCACTACAGGAACAAAGTTATTAATGTAGGAACCCAGGTCGCTGACTTATTGTTACTCTTAAAAGTTATTATCTCTGATTTGGTTCTCCTTGTAATGGGTATAATGTACACTATGTGTTTATAACCTGCAAATACTATTATTACCAGTAAATCGATATTGGCTACTACACCCTGTATTTAAATACTAAAATCTATCTGTGAGTGAGTGTGTCTATCCTTGAGTAAGAGTATCTATCCATAAGTGAGCGTATCAATCCATGAGTGAGAGTATCCGTGAGTGAGAGTATCTGTGAGTGAGAATATCTACCATTGAGTGAGACTATCCATGAGTGAGAGTATCTATCTGTGAATGAGTATCCATGAGTGAGAGTATCTATCTGTGAATGAGTATCCATGAGTGAGAGTATCTATCCAGAGTGAGAGTATCAGGAGTGAGAGTATCTATCCATGAGTGAGAGTATCTATCTGTGAATGAGTATCCATGAGTGAGAGTATCTATCCATGAGTGAGAGTATCTATCTGTGAGTGAGAGTATCTATCCATGAGTGAGAGTATCCAGGAGTGAGAGTATCTATCCATGAGTGAGAGTATCTATCTGTGAATGAGTATCCATGAGTGAGAGTATCTATCAATGAGTGAGAGTATATATCTGTGAATGAGTATCCATGAGTGAGAGTATCTATCCATGAATGAGAGTATCTATCTGTGAGTGAGAGTATCTATCCATGAGTGAGAGCCATGAGTGAGAGTATCTATCCGTGAGTGAGAGTATCTATCCATGAGTTATTTATCCTTGAGTGAGAATATCTATCAATGAGTGAGAGTATCTATCCGTAAGTAAGAGTATCCGTAAGTAAGATTATCTTTCCATGAGTGAGGTTATCTATCAGTGAGTGAGAGTATCTATTGGTGAGTGAGAGTATCTATCGGTGAGTGAGAGTATCTTTCCGTGAGTGAGAGTATCGGTGAGTGAAAGCATCTATCCATGAATGAGTGTCTATCCATGAATGAGTATCCGTGAGTGAGAGTATCTATCTGTGAGTGAGAGTATCTATCCATGAGTGAGAGTATCTATCTGGGAGTTTGAGGTATCTATCCATAAGTGAGCGTATCCAATCCCATGAGTGAGAGTATCCGTGAGTGAGAGTATCCGTGAGTGAGAGTATCCAGGAGTGAGAATATCTACCCATGAGTGAGACTATCCATGAGTGAGAGTATCTATCCTTGAATGGGAGTATCTATCTATGAATGAGTATCTATCCATGAGTGAGAGTATCTATCTGTGAGTGAGAGTATCTATCCATGAGTGAGATTATCTATCCGTGAGTGAGAGTGTCTATCCATTAGTAAGATTATCTATCCGTGAGTGAGAGTATCTATCCATGAGTGAGTGTATCTATCTGCGAGTGAGAGAATCTAACCTTGAGTAAGAGTATCCATGAGTGAGAGTATCTATCTGCGAGTGAGAGAATCTATCCGTGAGTGAGAGTATCTATCCGTGAGTGAGAGTATCTATCCACTGTTGGTGCCAGTTGGCCACTGTTGGTCCCAGTTGGACACTATTGGTCCCAGTTGAACACTGTTGTTCCCAGTTGGACACTGTTGGTCCCAGTTGGACACTGTTGGTCCCAGTCTCTCCTCTCTCTCTCTCTCTCTCTCCTCTCTCTTGTACATTATTCTCACTATTGGAAAGTTACTAATATAATCTCGTTCCCAGTCCTGGGGTTTTCCTTCTGAAGGAATTCATTGTCCTTTAATGGACGAAGACTGAACCATTTATTTCTGAACAAAACGGGGGTTTATTTTGTTGCTATGATTTTGTCCCTATATCAGACCAGCGGATATTGTGACTGTATGTATGTTTGGCTATGTATAGAAATATTCCTGAGAAATGTCACTAAATGTGTGGGCAACAATATAGGCCCTGACTAGTTTATGTGTTTTTGTATTAGTGAATTGGGAATCCTGTTATAGTTCCACAACACCAGTAACCTTTTGTACTGTGCAGCCACGGATACTATAGAACACAATAATTAGATGTTTTACGCATCTGGCATAGAATTTGACTTGTGTAATGGGGACTTCCAGTACAAACCACGAAGGACTTCACATATCACCACACTTCGATAGTTACACCAGTCACCGAAACGTGTAAGTGAATCAAGTTTGTTTTACCGGTGCGTAAATACAAAACATAAGCATAACCACTCCTTGACGTGTTTCCGGAAGAACCTAACCCTTTATCATAGGCTGTGTTTTTGGTATTTACGTGCCGGTCTGATGGCCCAATCAACATGTACTTACCTGTTCGTGACTGCTGATGGAGTGTACCACACGTCCTTTTCACTATTCATCGCACAGCTTTAATTTAAATTCAAGTACAGCAAGAATCCCTCTGATAGCTACACATTGTTCCAATTATTACCCAGTATTGGAGAATCACTTTGTGTATTGAATAGTGCACTCTTTGGCTGTAGTTATTAGGGAAGTACTGTGGTTACCTGTACTGCTGGTTGGAACCGCTGGAGGCTAGGCCTATTTAAACTTTGTGTTGGTATCACTGATTCGTTATCTTGTTATAGTTTACGGACATTTAGATCAGGGGGACCAACTCATTTTGACCCCAAAGGCCACACTCACAGAAGTCAAACCCACGACACTCATCACAGACAGACAACGCGGCAACGGCAAATACACAAGACACTCCACACAACATACACTACGCAGACAGGCAACCCAAGACACTCACACAGACAGACACTCGCAGACAGGCAAATACACAGACCACTCACACAACAGACACTTCGCCGACTGCAAACACACATGACACTCACAACAGACAGACACTCGCAGACATTCAAATACACAGCCCACTCACACAAACATAGACACTCACAGACGGCAATACACCAGACAACTCACACAGACGACACTCGCAGAGACAGGGCAAATACACAACATCCCAAACATACCTCGCAGACATTCAAACACACAGACACTCACACAGACAGACACTCGCATACAATGCAAATACAACACAAGACAACTCACACAAGACAGACACTCGCAGACAGGGCACATACACCGACAACTCACGCAGAACCAGGCAAACACCCAGACACTTCACCACAGCAGACCTCCCCAGACAGGCAAATACACAGACACTCACACAGACCAACACTCACAACAGGCAAATACATGGGACACTCCACAAACAGAACACTCAGACAGGCAGAACCACAGACCTACACAGACAGACACTTACTCGCCGACATGCAATATTACGACACTCCCACACACACGACAAGACCACACATACGGCGTAACACAGACGACCGAGACTAACGCACCTGGTGGGTGCAGGGGATTCGGCAGGCTGGAACAAGAGGGGATCTCTCTAGATCGCGAGTAGAAGATTCAAGGGTCAGTCCAGCTTCCCCTTCAGAAGCGGATGCAGAGCCCAGCCCGCCCAGCCCCGCTCTCCCTCACACCAGGAAAACAGAACTCTGGCTGTCCACCAGCAATGGGGCCGCCACTGATCACTATCGGGCTTTTGTTGGGCACCACTGATTTAAATATTCTTATACATATGAGAGATATAATATCCCTTTGCAAAAATTACGTTCTGGATTAGCGTAATACGAAACAGCGGCCATGAAATCCCCCCCATGGCACAGCGTGTGGTTTGGTTCTCATACCCGATTCATCTTTATCATTTCTAGATTATTAACATTTCCTATAGGGTGGGGGGAATAGCCATCGTGTCCTGGTAATGAAATAGAGTTGAAGAAAACGCAGGGCTTCCTCCTCCCCTTTAACTTGGCATTTATCCCACAGAACCAATAATCTAATGTCTATTTCTGCTCATGTATGTGGGGTGTTAAAGGTGACTTTTCGCCCACTATAGGGCCTAAATGACTGAGGAAAGAAGCTTTTTTCTACCTGAAAAGGGGTCATTTACCCATGATTCATTTGCGTTGATTATGAAGCTACCTCTGTCCCCACCATCAGAATGGTTGAAGTCACGTTCCAAATGATACAAAACCATAGAGTTGTCAGTATCCAATCGATCACTAGAAAGTCCTACCATATGTCACCAGAAGCCTTACCAGATGTCCACCAGAAAGCCTACTAGATGTCACCAGAAAGTCTTTACCAGTGTCACCATAACGCCCTGCTAGAGTCACCCATAGAGTCCTGCTAATGTCACCACATCAAGCCCTACTAGATGTCACCAGAAATCCCTAAATTACTGTCCACAGAGAGTCCTTCTATGTTCCACCAGAAGCCCCTACTAGATGTCACCAGAGAGTTTTCCTGCTAGATGTCACCGAGAAAGCCCCCTACTAGATGTCACCAGAAAACCCTACTAGATGTCCACCCAGAGAGTCCTGCTAGATGTAACCAAAAGGCCCCCTAGATGTCACCACGAGAGTCTGCTAGATGTCACCGAAACCCTAACTAGATGTCCACCAGAAGTCGCCCTGCTATTCCCAGAAGCCCTTACTATATTTCACCAGAGAGTCCTGCTAGATGTCCCAGAAAGCCCACCTAGAAATGTCACCAGAAAGCCTACTAGATGTCACACCAGGGTCCTGCAGTGTCTAACCCCCCCAGAACGCCCTACTAGATGTCACCAGAACGCCTACTAGATTTCACCAAACGCCCTGCTAGAACTGTCCCACCAGCAAGCCCTGCTAGATGTCAAAGCCCCATAAAGTTCCTGCTCGAATGTCACCCAATAAAGTCCTGCTAGATGTCACCGAGAAACTCCTGCTACCTGGCACCAGAAAAGCCCTACTAGAATGTCCCTAGAAAGTCCTGCTAGATGTCACTAGAAGAAGCCCTACTTAGATGTCCACCAAGAAAGACCTGCAGATGTCACCAGAAATCCCGCTAGATGTCCACCCAAGAAGACCTCTAGATGTGCCACCGAATAAAGACCTACTAGATGTCCCCCAAGCAAGCGCCTGCTAGATGTCACCAGAAGCCCTACTAGATGTCACCATCGAGTCCTGCTAGATTCACCAGAAAGTCCTGCTAAATTGTCACCAGAAATACCCTTCTAGAATGTCACCCAGAAAAGCCCTGCTAGAATTCACCAGACAGTCTTAAACCAGATGTCACCAGAAAGCCTGCTAGATGGTCACACCCAGCGAGTCCCTGCTCGATGTCACCAGAAGAGTCCTTCTTAGATGTCACCAGAACGCCCTGCTAGAAATGTCACCGAGAAAGTCCTGCTAGGATGTCACCACTAGAAAGTTCCTGCTAGATTTCACCCCAGAAAGCACCTTGCTAATGTCACCATAAAGCCCTGCTTGATTGTCACCAGAATGCCTGCTAGCTGTCATTCACCGAGAGAAGACCGTACTGCTAGTTTCACCAGAAAGTCCTGCTACTGATGTCTCATACAGCCCCAACAGAACGGACAGAAAAGGCCCTGCTAATGGTCACCATAAAGCCCTGCTAGGATTCCCCAGAAAGCCCTACTAGAATGTCACCAGAAAGCCCTGCTAGAGTCACCAGAAGCCCCTGCTAGATGTCACCAGAAAGACCTACTAGATGTCACCAAAAGTCCTGCTAGATGTTCCCACCAGAAAAGCCCTGCTAGATTCACCAGAAAGCCCTGCTAATATGCCCAGAAAGCCCTGCTAGATGTACAGAAAGCCAGCCCTGCTAGATGTAACCAGAAAAGCCCCTGCTAGAGGGGTCAACCTAAGAAAGACTACTAAGATGTCACCAGACAGCCCCTAATTCACCAACCGACCCAGAAAGTCCTGCTAGATTCACCGGGAGAAGCCTGCTAGAATGTCACCCAGAAAGTCCTACTAGATGTCATCAAAATGGCCACTTTATAATGTTAAAAATTAAAACTGCCCCTCACCAAAAGTTTTTGAAGGTCAACCAAAGGTTATTCTAAAGAACAAAACTCTTTCTAATCAACCTTTACATTTTTTCCTAAGCCCTTTTACTTGGATTGGATGCTCGAAGGTGCTTGGTGGTGAAACACTTATTACGTGGGATCTGCCATTGTGTCTCCATAAGATCTGTTTAGTGTCCTCGGTATTAAGGGCAAAGGTAAGCTAAATCAGCCACTGAATATGAATAATGTCCGCAGGATTCCTGTCTAAACCCACTTCCCTATATTCCCTTCTCTAGTAATCACGAGGAAGCACAGTTTGTAGTCATTCAGGTTCTCTGGCCATTGACACACGTGGAAATATTAATTTTTCTGTCCTTTGTTCTGTGACCTGGTTTATTAATACTGAGTCGTCCAAGGCATCAAAAGGATCAGCAGGGACTATATAAAACCAACGTTACACAAGTACAAAGGATCATGCAGGTGAGCAATATACGTGGTTTTTTTTTTTTTTTTTTACATTGTCGGTTTTTGTGTTCATTTATCCGAAATTCTGGGAATTTGCTCCTTTTGTGCATTTGAGTTTTTTGGTTCTTGCTGTTTTAGGTTATGAAGTTGTTATATTGATCAAACGCAAGAGAGAGCCAGACAAACAATGAACTCTCTATCAAGGGAGAGATTTAATTATCTCGGTTCATGGTCCTCTCCGTCACGGTGAGCACTTTACAAAGACCAAATTGGGTGATGGTAACGCCTGCGTCTCGCTGAAGGAAGACATTTAGAAAAATCTTCAATCCATCAAGAAGCACTTGTAACTTTGATAAGGGACACACCTGCTCGCACGCTACGATTGGTTCCATTGCAGGTTGGGGTGGGAGGGGCAGGGGTCCTGTAAGTTAAACAAGGCTAGAATTAGAATGCTCGTAATAGATTTTTTGGGTGGGACTATTTGGACTAAATGTATAGTAATTCATTCCTTATTGTAGGGCTTTTCCTTGGTTCTTCTTTCCAAACCTTCAAGTCAATGATGTCAATATTATGAAAAAAATGGGGTGTGATCTCAGATTTTATTTTAGGATGGTCTAGGCCACCTGATTGATACTGATAATGGTTCCTACAGGTAACTTGGTTCCTTGTCTGTCCATGTATTGAGGAATCTATAACATGTTAATAGCCTCTAGACATCCTAAAATCTTAGAGCTGTTGAGTGTCTAGAGTTTGGTTAATTGTTTTGTGGAAATTATTTATTTTTTTCCTCCATTCAGCTGGCGGCTCGTTTAAAGAGACAGTGAGGGTTCTTGTTTGCAAAGAAAAGCTTTCAAGATGGACCCAAAATACAGAGCAACGTTCAGAAAGAAGGCCGGCCGCCATTTGAATTGGCAAAGCCCAGAGCAAGAGGCGAGCAAGTTTGAACCCGAATCGGCCAATTTATAATCAAGGGTTGTCTTCCTCCGTTGTCTCGGCCAATTGCAAACGTATTGTCACGGAGATGATGACGTGAACAGGCCCGGTGACGTATAACAGGGGAGGAGCTTTAGAAGGCCCTTTCTATTCATCTAAACTAACCAAAAGAATAACGCCTTGTCAGGCCGATCGTCCTCTAAGAATTGGGAAATTTCTTAAGATCTCACAGAAATAAGTTTCAAATCATTAAAGGCCCTTAACATTACACTCTTAAGGGTCCCTTTAAAGGAGAACTAATTAAATACTAATAATTTGGAGTAAGATAAGCAGCAGTTTCATCAACTGAGATTCTCGCCTTAAACCCCCCACAAGTCACCTTACCCTTTGTTCTTGCCAGAGGTGAGATCATGAAGTCCCTCCCTCCCTGCCCGCGGTCTAACAAAAAAAACCTCGCCTCCGGGGCTTTTCTAGGGTTTTTTTGCTGCCTGAGCCAAACCTTTTTGAATTCCACCAATGATATTTCTGCTACTTGGGTTAAGTGGGTGGTAGCTTTGCAAGTGGGCAAACAAAATTCTCCACCACTTGGCCTGTCTGCCACCTTTCTCAGTGCAGGGGACTGCAGCCAGAGACATATGTCTCACTCTGCCTCATGGAGATGTGGCCCGATTGCCTCTGGCTGTGCACAATAAGACCTCTTCCTTTAGCTGCTAACAATATCAATGAGGGGCGGGACTTTCGGGGATGTCCAGTTCTGGTCTCTATCTACTACTATTGTTTACAAAATAGTGAGGAAAAAAATGCTCCACATTCTATGACCTAAAACCTAACACAGTAAATAGACACCCATGGGGGCGTTATGGAGATTAAACAATCGATATTGAAATTCTCCTTTCCATTTATTAGGAACATGTCGTCAGTTCTGGCCCCTTGTGAAACCTCCCTACAGTAACAAGTGTTATTAATGTAGGAACCCATGTCGCTGATATTGTTACTCTTAAAATTTATTCTCTCTGATTTGGTTCGCCGTGTAATGGGTATAATGTCCACATGTGGTTTTATAACTCTGCAAATACTATTATTACGGCAGTAAATCGATATTGGCTAACACCACCCTGTATTTAAATACTAAAATCTATCTGTGAGTGAGTGGTCATCTTGAGTAAGAGCAACTATCCATACGTGACGTAAGGGTCAATCCCATGATTGAAGTATCCGTGAGTGAGAGTATCCTTTGGAGTGGAGAATATCTACCCATGAGTGAGACTATCCATGAAAGTGAGAGTATCTATCTGTGAAGGAGTATCCATGAGTGAAGTATCTATCTCGTGAATGATATCCATGAGTGGAGTAAAATCTATCCATGAGTGGAGAGTATCCAGGAGTGAGAGTATCTATCCATGAGTGTAGTACTATCTGTGAATGAGTAATCCCATGAGTGATCAGTATCCTATCCATTATGAGAGTATCTATCTGTGAGTGAGATTATCTATCCATAGTGAGATATCCAGGAGTGAGAGTATCTATCCATGAGTGAGATATCTATCTGTGAATGAAGTAATCCATGAGTGAGAGATCTATCCATGGTGAAGAGTGATCTATCTGTGATGATTATCCATGAGTGAGAGTAATCTATCCATAATGAGAGTATCTATCCGGTGAGTGAAGTCTCTATCCTGAGTTGAGAGCCATGATGAGAGTATGCTATCCGTGAGTGGAGAGTTCTATCCATGTGTTCTTTTATCCTTGAGTGGAATATCTATCATGAGTGATCGATCTAATCCGTAGTAAGAGTATCCGTAAGTAAATTATCTTTCCATGGAGTGGGTTATCTATCGTGAGTTGAGAGTTATCTATTGGTTGAGTAGAGTATCTATCGGTGAGTGAGAGTATCTTTTCCGTGAGTGAGAGTATCGTGCAGTTGAAATGCATCTATCCTAATGAGTGTCTATTTACAAAAAACATCCCCATTTGGAAATGAGTATCCGTGAGTGAGAGTATCTATCTGTGAGTGAAGATAATCTATCCAGAGTGAGAGTATCTATCTGGTGGTTGAGAGTCTCTTATCCATAAGTGAGCGTATCCATCCATGAATGAGAGTATCCGTGAGTGAGAGTATCCTGAGTGAGATTCTCCAAGGAGTGAGAATATCTACCCAGAGTGAGACTATCCAGGAGTGAGAGTTATCTATCCTTGAATGGGAGTATCGACTAATGAATTAGTATCTATCCTGAGTGAGAGTATCTATCTGTGAGTGAGAGGTATCTATCCATGAGTGAGATTATCTGATCCGTTGAGTGAGAGTGGTCTCATCCATTAGTAAGAGTATCTATCCGGGAGTTAGAGATCTATCCTCTATCCATGAGTGAGGGTATCTATCTGCGAGATGAGAGAACTAACCTTGAGTAAGAGTATCCCTGAGTGAGAGTATCTAGCTGCGAGTGAGAAGAATCTTCCCGTGAGTGAGAGTATCTATCCGTAGTGAGAGTATCTATCCGTGAGTGAGAGTATCTATCCGTGAGTGAGAGTATCTATCCGTGAGTGAGATATCTATCCGTGAGTGAGAGTATCTATCCGTGAGTGAGATATCTATCCTGAGTGAGATTATCTATCCGTGAGTGAGTGTCTACTGTGATGGAGTATTATCCGTGAAGTGATAGCATCTTCTGTGAGTGGAGAGTATCTTGTTGAGTGAGAGTATCTTGGAGTGAGAGTACTGTGAGTGAGAGTATCTGTGAGTGAGAGTATCTGTGGAGTGGAGAGTATCTTGAGTGGAGGTATCTGTGAGTGAGAGATCTGTGAGTGGAAGTATCTGTGAGTGAAGTATCTGTGAGTGAAGTATTGTGAGTGAGAGTCTCTGTGAGTGAGAGTATCTGTGAATGAGAGGGGATCTGTGAGTGAGAGTATCTGTGAGTGAGAGTAACTCTGTGAGTGAGAGTATCTGTGGAAGTGCGAGTATCTGTGAGTGGAGAGTATCTGTGAGTGAGAGTAACTGTGAGTGAGAGTATCTGTGAGTGCGAGTATCTGTGAGTGAGAGTATCGTGAGTGAGAGTATCCTGTGAGTGAGAGTATCTGTTATGAGATATCTGTGAGTGGAGAGTATCTGTGATGTGATAGTATCTGTAGTGAGAGTATCTGTGGAGTTAGAGTATCTGTGAGTGAGAGTATCTGTGAGTGAGAGTATCTGGAGTGAGAGTATCTGTGTGTGAGAAGTATCTGTGATGAGAGTATCTGTGAGTGAGAGTATCTGTGAGTGAGAGTAATCCGTGATGGAGAGTTCCGTGAGTGAGAGTATCTGTGAGTGAGAGTATCTATCTATGAGAATTGTCTTTTGGTGGTTTATTGACAGCTGTTGTACCGCATGTTGAACTCATCTCCTCTGCTTTTCTTTGCAATCAAACACCAAACTCAATTGACCTTTAATGATAAAATCTTCACACTTTCCCTTTATAAATGACATGATGTCATTATACTGCCCTGTGCTGGATGTTACCCTCATACACAATACTACAAATATTAAATCACTCTCATTGGATGGGACTTGTCTCATTATCTTATAGAAAAAGGAACTCTGTGGGCTAGACCACCGCTGCCTATTTTTTTTGCACTTTCGTTTTTTTCACATCTTGAAAAGGCGGCAACGCAACCGAAAACCGCGCGTTGCATTGCAATGTGCAAAGCCGCATTTAAATTTTTTTCAATGCTTAATGAAAAAAACGCAAACGCAACGAATCGCACATGATCGTATGCGCATTTCCGTTTGCGATTGGGATTGCGTTGCAGTGGGCCGTGCCGTGATATCGTCCCTGTATCCTATGAGATCAATAGTGTAATATAATTCTAAGGAGAATCCAGAATTCCCAAAGCTTAGGATTGCGGCGATTATTTTCTTGGAAACGAGTGCGACTGACAATCGATGGGGCCAATGGAGTCGAATGAAATGTGAATTTGGGACCCGTTAATGATGTGGGTCAGTTTCTAAACTGCGATGTAAGTTTCATTTCCTCTCTCCCCAGGGAAAGACGTTTCCCTTCCTTCCTCAAAACACGATTTGGTACATAACCATCAGTTTGGCTGGGACGGAGCACTGTAACCCTGCCTTAAGTCACGCTAACGATCTTAATAAAACGGTTTTGGGCCGCGTACATGAGGCTGTAAGTCTTTATTATAAGTTCCAAGTGACCTGCGTTTATTACATGAATGATCCATACCGATCATTTAACTGCTACATAATCGCGTTTATAATGTAGTTATCTTTAAAATCAATTTACTCCAGACTAAATTCATTGCTTCAATCAATAACTTGCCTGGGCTTTTATGCTTAAGTGTTTCCGTAGGTGCTGCCATACAGATTTGTTACAGAACTGCAGCATCATCGCTTCAGATAAAGGATAAGCTCTTCAGATTTTAAACAACAATGGTCCCTAATTTGATTAAGGAGGAAGAGGCATACGCATTTCATTATTCCTTAATTAATAGAAAAAACATTACAATCAGCCATGGATAATTGAGTTCTGGATACATTCAATGATCCCACCGACAACAATATTTTGTCTGACTTTCTTGACGGTCCTATCTTAATATTGAGATGGGGAGGAAATAAAGTGTTACAGTCATTGCTTCAACTGGACGATAAACAGAAAAATCATCACAGCTCCCACCTCAACCCACTTGTCTATTTTAAGGCTCGTTCCATCCTCGGATATATATAGTTAACCTGGCATTTCTGTTCTATTTTTGCAGAGGTTTTACCAAGCATCATTGGGAAATGTAAGTTTTTGAAAGGCCCCCACAAAATAATAAATTTTCAATCTTTGTCCCCTTCTTCGGTTTACTTTGTATTGGAAATCAGGACTAAAGGAAAGTGGAGAGTGTCAGTCATTGGTGGAGCTTGTTTTGTCTGGATTCTGTTCCTTATCCGTTGACTGTGATGATTAAATATCTTACATCTCTGAGCCTGATAAACACCTACTCACAAATTGATTAATGGCGGGCAGGCTGGGCGCTGGGCTGGGCCAGGCAAATGAAACTACGCACGTGGGGAGAATGTTTCTGTAGCTCACGTGGCATCCAACAGTCCGTGCATCATGGCGGTCACTTGTTAGCAACGCGTCCCTCCTGCAGATCAAGGAGATTCATGGCCCTTGCGCTGAGACAATACAAGGGAAAATAACAAATGGCTATATAGGAAGGAGAGGAAGAGAATAATCGGGCAATAGCAGATTAACTGAACTCTGATGGGTTTGGGAATTGACTTAGTGCCCCATATACCAGCGTCCAATCATTCTTATTATATCGATAAATGAACCAATTCCACGCGTTCCAGGTTGACCCCAGCGAGCGGAGGGTTAATATTTGCTTGCTGCAGAACCAAGGGCGTCTCTAGGGTTTTTGCCACCTGAGCCAAACTTTGACATGCTGGCCTTATGTACCACTAGGCGCCATGAGTGACGCCCGCAAAACCACTGTTAGGTGTGTGTGGCTTCCAGGCATGGGCGTGTATTAACATTTTGGTCTTTTGTAATGCACATCACAGCTTTATTTTCTACAATTCCACAAAAAGACATTTATCCATACCATAATTCCTGCTGTTTTCTTAAAACAAATTAAAGTGTCTCTGCCAGCCGCCTCTCTGGTGTTTATCAGGGGTGCTGCTCTGAGCATTTTGCTCATATTGGCCTCATTAGAGAGACACCCCTGGCAGAAACCTCTTTTCCGTTTTATTGATCGCACCTGGGTTAAGGGATTTACACACTGATTTTTTTTTTAAATTGACCATTGAAACTGACCATTTTTTATTTATCTGTCCCTTAATTTCTTTAGATATTCCAATTTGAAAAACCAGATTTCAACTGTCAATCAAGTGCAATATTAGCACCATAAACTCTTTGGCTGTGAAATATTTTGCTATAGCGGGAATGGTGAACGAGGTTCCGACAGTTTGGGGGTTTTATTTATAAAGGCAGGCCGTTGCGATACCACGCCTTTAAAGATCGTTGACGCAATCGTAAATTGCGAATGTAGATTTACGATTGCCCATACATTCCATTCGGGATTTAACTAGCAAATGGAATGTTCCTAAATCTACGGTTGCGGACGTACATTACGTACTTTTACGATAGCCCCAGTATCGTGAATTTGCAGGTTTTTAAAAATGCCTCTTGGTACCCCTGTGTGCCATTTTTGACAGGGCTGTGATTACATAGGAACATAGGGCCAATTTTCTAAAGTGCGGTATCGCAAATTAGCGCTAACTCGCTTTATCGGTATGTACGACAGAGGCCGTTAATGTAACAAACGCTCTGCTATAAACACCATGGTGGTAGTAAAATACTAAATTGTATTCTATGGGTATCGGTATTTACCATCATTATCATTAATTTGCGATAACAATGGTAATAAACGTTCGCTAAACGACTCGTAAATTAACCAGTTTTAACGACCGTTAAGCCAATAATTAAAGGCGCAGTAATCACTACAAAGAATAACCCGCGCCTTTATAAATAGCCCATAATTAGAAACCCGGTCCCTCGCCGCTGGGGGCGGTACCTAGCCAGGTCTTGTAAGTATATTTCCTGGGCATCTTTGGAGTAGGTAAGTAAAATGGATTGAAGGAGTCAGCAAATATCAAGCGTTGCTAATGAGCATGCCCATACCCACTGGGGAATGACCTAAACATTGCTGGTATTGTATCTGCATTAATATGTCATTAAACAAAGGTTTAAAACATACAATGTCCCCACATAAGCAGGGTATGGAAGACTGTTAACTGCGGATATGGGCAGTCTTGATCTATTGGATCCTAAATGTTAACCCTTTATATGAAACAAAAATCCAACGTGAATCCTTAAAACTTATTTGTATCAAAATACATTCACTTTTAACATTGAGAAGATATTTTTTTAAAAAATGTAAACGGCAGATGTCCGACCCCCTAAAATAACTTACCAGCCCCCCCCTTTCTGTACATCTGTACATTTATATAGTATACAGTATATCGGATCGGCACGTTTTCAGCCTTCAAGAGGCCATCATCAGGATCCGATGTATAATATTGTTCTACAGGCGTGCGTCTACCTTTGTTAAAGGCGATTTATGTATATATACAGGCAACATCATATTTATACAGTGCGTACGATGGAACATTATAACGTTATCTATTATTTGGAGTAATAGATGACTGTAATGATTCTCCCTGTGGCTTCTCTAGGGTCAGGACATGAAAGTGTTTAAAACTTTTCTCTCTACTGGCTAAACCAATCAGATAATATATCTCATGACTGCGGTTTATCTAAAGAGCTGAAATCTGATTGGTTCTGCAGTACAGGTAATCATTTGCACCTCTCTAAAGATGTTGCCCAATCCTGCCCTCTTATTGAGATATCGCCCTCTAGCTGGATGGACATTTATGGGCATTAAAGGAGTCGCCAGTATCCAGCAGGGAGGAGATTTTATCACTAGATAATCTTTATGACATTGTCTACAATAACCATATTTCCTTCCATACACATTCATTGTAATAAGTCACAGTGCTGGCAGATTGCAGGGCAAATTTAGTGCAAATTCTATTCCCTAATAACACATCAGATTTCCTGCAGTCAATGAAAGCCTTCTCAGTCGGATAATATTTATATTTGTCCTGTTACCAATTAGCCTTTCCATTGTCCAGTGACCCACAGAACACTTTTAGTAAGCAAATTTTTCTGTGTATAGTCTGGGACACAGTTGGTGCTAGTTGGCCACTTTTGGTCCCAGTTGGACACGTTGGTCCCAGTTGGCCACTGTTGGTGCCAGTTGGCCACTGTTGGTCCCAGTTGGCCACTGATGGTCCCATTGGCCACTGTTGGTCCCAGTTGGACACTGTTGTCCCAGTTGCACTCGTTGGTCCCAGTTGGACCTGTTGGTCCCATTGGACACTGTGGTCCCAGTTGGACACTGTTGTCCAGTTGGACACTGTTTGTGTCCCAGTTGGACACTGTTGGTCCCAGTTGGGACACTGTTGGTGCCAGTGGGCCACTGTTGGTGCCACCGTTGGTTGGCCACTGTTGGTGCCAGTTGGCACTGTTGGTCCCAGTTGGACACTATTGGTCCCAGTTGAACACTGTTGTTCCCAGTTGGACACTGTTTGGTCCCAGTTGGACACTGTTGGTCCAGTTGGACCTGTGCCCAGTTGACACTGTTGGTGCCAGTTGGCCACTGTTGGTCCCAGTTGGACACTATTGGTCCCAGTTGAACACTGTTGTTCCCAGTTGGACACTGTTGGTGCCAGTTGGCCACTGTTGGTGCCAGTTGGCCACTGTTGGTCCCAGTTGGACACTATTGGTCCCAGTTGAACACTGTTGTTCCCAGTTGGACACTGTTGGTGCCAGTTGGTCCCAGTTGGGAATGGTCCTCCAGTGCCACCAACCCTGACCTTTAGTCCATCATTTTGCTCTCTGAGGTCATCACTAACCTCCTGGCTTGACCAAACCAATCACATTTTTCTTGGCTACAAGTCCCATCTGGTGAAGAGCCATAACGAGAGGCCTAGCAATGTTCTTCCTCTCACTCGGTTCTCCTTTCTCCCAACACGGCAGACAGGCTCCGTACGATGCCTTTGATGCCGGCGTTTTTCTTAACAGCGCTCCGGTTTTCTCTCACAGTCTCCAGCAGCTGGTGAAGAACCAGCAGAGAACCATGGTAGGTCTCGGCAGCAAGATCTCGAAAAAACCACAGCCAGACGAGAGGGCGAGCATGCGTCCTTCCTCGCTGGAGATCTCACGGCGGTGCTGGAGATCCCTTTTGTTACCGACGATGATGACGGGGGACGGGCCACGGCGTTTCTTCATCTGTCTGATCCTCTGAGTGGCTGCCTGACCACTGTTGAAGCTGTCGCGGTTGCAGATGCTGTAGACCAGGATGAAACCGTCTGCCCAGCGGAGCTGGTCCTCAGTCACGCAGTTCTCTGCGGTCGGATTCTACTTGGGAGAAAGAAAATTTTAAATCAATTAATTTAAAGTCCCAGAGATGAAACATGAACTGAGATCGGCAGTACAATATTCCCATCGCCTGCAAGATTAAACCTCTGGGTCCACACTAGTCGCTTTGATTGGCTGCTGATGGGTCACACATGCTCAGATCTCTACTGAGCAACTGAATCAACCCAGGCGCTGGGTCAAGGGCAAGACCATAACGGTCTCTATTGGTCCAACAGGAAGTCAGTATTTCAGAAGCATTTATTATACACAGACACACTACTGAATGGGCAGGGAATGACCGCTCTTTTTTTCTTAAAAGCAAATGTATTTGCACTAACTTCCCTTTATAAACTGGGACATTCTAATTTAACACTGTCTGATCTCTCACAGTTTCCAATCACAGTTTTGTTAGATGGAGAACGAACTCACCTGAGGACAGACAGAATCCCAGATGCTGAAAAACGTCTCCCGTCCGTCCACCAGAATATTATGAGTGTAAATTGATTCTGAAGAGAATTAAAAAGGTTTAATTGAATTTTATGGAACTGCCTCCCAGCAGATGTGGTAATACAGCAACAGAGCGGTCTTAAATATATCTGGTATATGTCACGTTATATCTGGTATGTATCATGGTTTATATCATGTATGTATCACAGTTATATCTGGTATATATCACGGTTATATCATGTAGTATCACAGTTATATCGTATGTATCATGTTTATATCTGGTTATTATCATGGTTATATCATGTATCTATCACCGGTTATATCTGGTATATACACGGTTATATCTGGTATGTATCATGGTATATCATGTATGTATCACAGTTTATCTGGTATATATCACGGTTATGTATCATGTATGTATCACGTTATATCTGGTATGTATCACGTTTATATCTGGTATATATCAGGTTATATCTGGTATGTATCACGTTTAATCTGGTATATATCATGGTTATATCATGTTATCTATCACGGTTATATCTGGTATATAGCACGGTTATATATCTGGTATGTATCACGGTTATATCTGGTATATATCTGATTATATCGTGGTATATTCACAGTTAATCTGGTATATATTACGGTTATATCTGGTATATTACGGTTATTCTGGTTATATATCACGGTTATATCACGGTTATATCTGGTATATATCACGGTTATATCTGGTATATATCACGGTTATATCACGGTTTATATCTGGTTTATATTACGGTTTTATCTGTATATATCTCACGGTATTCTCACGGTTATTCTGGTATATATCACAGTTATATCTAGCATATATTATGGTTATATCTGGTATCTATCACGGTTATATCTGTATATTACTGGTATGTCACGGTTATATCTGGTATTATCACGGT